>JAKLMF010000013.1:0-52255 GCA_022813555.1 Botryosphaeria agaves | reverse complement strand
TTTGGAGCTTGTAGACATGTTCAAATTTGCGACAAATGGCTCTGATAGAGTCCAGAATGAGTACAATAAACAGGAAGAGCTTACCCAGTTGTTGATTTAGGGAGAAGTTGGAACTCTAATCAAAAGATAGTTTCAGAGAAGGGAACAGGAATCAGACAGAAACGTACCGTCAGATGGAGTCAGCTTGTAGCCCCGCCGCTTGGCACATTCCCTGTCATGTGCACGTGTGAGCCACAGATGCAGATGTAGCCATCTGGCCTGGAGGCTGACACGTCGTAGCCCGGCAAAGACTCAACTAGATGCTTGTGGAGCGACATCGAAGGGTACGTCTTACAGCAGGCCTCTGGTAGTGGGTCATTCGTGGGAGACAACAAGGGAGAATGGTTGCGAAGTGACAGGACAGAGGATGCCAGAGGTTGACACGCTCACACGTTATATGCGAGAACCTCGATAGGAAACTGCACCGCGCTGAGTAACGCATGTGACTGGGGGCCGGAATGCAAACGAGAGGAAGGTTCCTTACTAAGTCACACTAGCTTTGCAGCTCGTAGGCCAATCACGTGTGTTTACAATACAGGGCCATGCTTGTCCAGACCAAAGTATCTGCACCTCGTATCTGACAGAAGCTAATCGGTTGGCTGCAATGCAAGCACAGTGCAGGGCATGCCAGATGCGTTGGCCACGGACGGGGCGGCAGACGGGACGGGAAGCGGTGGGTACACCGGCGCACCCCGTTGTGCAAGGAACTGATATGGTGATCTTAGTCCTACTACCAGCGTTACTGTCGATGCCGTAAACCATCCAGCTGTCGCAGCATGCACTCTGGAAGCTAGGTCAGTGCCTTCATGGTAGGAAGATAGGCTGGCTGCAATTGATACCAGAGGCAGCTTTGCGGAGGCGGGACGCTGTGTTGCGGTATGATTCTCGATCTTCTCCACGACTCAGCAGGTAAGCAATGCGTACATGCACGTCCTTATCTTGCTACGGTTTCTTATCGACACTTCCGTGTCCATGCAGGAGCTGTGCGGAATCAGCAGTCCAGGTCAATTGCTTTTGCATTCGGCTGGCTACCTTTTAATGTCTTCCGTTTTTCTGCTCTTTGTGGGGTCTTACGTTGTTTTGTCAACGCTTTCCTACCTGACAGCGATCCTGCCACACCTGCTCAGTGGGCGATCGAGTGTGGCTCCGGGATGGTTCTGGATGAAGGGACCAATAGGCTATGTGGTCAACACGATCAGCTGTCTCTATATCATGGCTTTCATGGTGGTCTTCTGCTTCCCTTTCACCTCTTCCGTCGATGCTGCATCAATGAACTATGCTTCTCTGATTACGGGAGGTCTGTCGTTGTTCGTGGCAGTGTTCTGGTTTGTGCGCCGCAACAATTATGAAGGGCCGAAGTATGTTCCTCTGGATGCTACTCTCCTGGCCAAAGATGCTATATAGACTGATTATGAGCATCGTCAGCGTTGTGTTGGCGGAGATCATGTTGTCGGTCATGGATTTGTAAGAACGCTTCCTGGATCTTCATTCGATGTCTCCGAATTTGAGAATGAGCTGGATTCTGGGCTAGATACTCAATGGACAGACCATGCACTTTGTGGACCCTCGACGGGTAGTATCAGTAGTATCCGAGTTGCACTTAGGGTACCCTGAACACAACAGGCAGAACATAGGGTGTTGCAATCATACAAGGCTTGACAAACCCATCCGTGAAGGCGAAGGAACTGGATTAGCAGAACTCGCTACCTTCTCCGTATACGCTTCACAGCGAGAGGAGTTGGTGAGCAGGTGTCGATGTTGGATGAGACGTCAGCGGAACCGTTGCGGATCTGCCGTCTCGCTTCCGCAAAGTTGACGACGATCAGCTTTGGAACTTTTTCCAGCATTCATGACACACGCCCTCTAACAATCAACACTGCAACACGAGATGGAGGCAGAAACAGATCCCGAAGTCCAGACACAAACGATCCTCCTTGCCGCTTCGAACCACGATGTTGAAGCACTCCGCACACTGCTTCGCGACAGCTCTGCGAACGTCCAGGACCCAGAGACAGGCTTCACGCCTTTACATGCCGCAATCGCCGCATGCGAACCTGATGAGGATGAGTCCGTGAACGGTGATAGCGCTACTCAGATAAACGGATATTCTAGCAGCAATGGCGATGTGAGGAAGACCCCTGCAAATGCAAAGGAGATTGAGGCCGCCGCCAAAACGCTCAAGCTTCTCTTTCAGAACGGCGCAATTTGGAATGACCTGGACAACAATGATGAAACCCCAGGATGTATGGCATATAGGCTGGGTCTCAAAGAGTTATACGAGATAGTTGTGGATGCTGGTGTACGGGCAGAATTGTTACTCAACCGGCTAGATGAGTATCAGCTGCTGGGTGAGGAGGAGGATGATAATGATGAGGAAGAACAAGAGGAGACCATTGATCTCAACGGAGCAACGGGTAGCACAGATGCAGAAGCAGCACCCGAAGCAGACGCAACCATCACGGAGGCAGCAACTATAGATGAATCAGAGCGGTCAACGTCTGCGCCAGAGGCAGACACCAACCCCGACGTCAACAGCGCCGACTACCTCTCCTCAACCCTCCGGTTCACCCCTAACAGCCTTCTGGACGCCGACAACAACGGCGTGATGATGTCCTGGGAGACGGATCTTATGCGACGGTCCGCCGAGCTGCTCGCATCAGCGCCAAACCTGCGCATACTGAACGTAGGCCACGGCATGGGGATCATCGACGGCTTCTTCCAAGCGTCTTCACCTGTGGGTCACCACATCATTGAGGCACATCCAGAAGTGGCGCGGCAAATGCGCAAGGATGGCTGGTACGACAAGCCGGGCGTCGTGGTGCACGAGGGGAAGTGGCAGGATGTACTACCACAGCTGGTGGAGAAGGGAGATGTGATGTTCGACGCGGTTTACTTCGACACATTCGCAGAGGATTACAAAGCACTCAGAACGTTTTTCAGTGAGTTCGCAGTGCAGCTCCTAGAGCCCGATGGCCGATTCGGATTCTTCAACGGGATGGGGGCGGACAGGCAGGTGTGCTACGATGTGTATTCAAAGGTGAGCATGCGTCGATATTTCGCACTTGTTGCACGCAGAAATCAAGCATTCTAACACTACCCTAGATTGTCGAGATGGACCTCTTCGAGGCTGGATTTGACACGGAATGGGAAGACATTGCCGTCCCCGATCTCCAAAGCGCCGGCGAGTGGACCGGCGTCAGGCGACGCTACTGGGTTCCAGATACCTACAAACTCCCTACCTGCAGACTCACTGGTTGAACAACGCCTGCAAAACGCCAAAACAACATCATCTAGATTACCATTTCGGAAGCAACTCATTACTAGGATGACTCTCCTCATCCAGCACCTTCCTGGCCGCTTCCCTGCCCGCAACAGGCAGCCTTTCCATCCCCTTCGCCCTCAGATGTTTCGGCACCAGCTTCGGATCCAGCGCACCGATTTGCACCAGTACGGATGCCTGGTCCCAGTATACGTGCTCGTGCTCAAGCTTGCCGCCGTGGACGCACACTATACTAACCAGCGCGACTTCGACCAACTTATCGGTTGGCGGCACGCCGGGAAGTATCCAGGGAACCTCTTGCGTGTGCCGGAAGGAGACGAGCATCTCATCGACGACCCGGTCAACGCCTATGGTGCGAGATATGAGACGGATCTTTAGGGAAGGCGGATTCGATCGCATGAAGAAGTCGCGGTAGAAGCGGTAGAGATCTTTATGGCCGATACCACCAGTCAAGGTCGGGACGTGATTAACGTAGCTGCGAGAAACCGAGCGTCAGTATTCCAACCTTTCAGCTCAGCCGGTTTGGAGCAGCGCATACGGGTCAGCCACCATCGTCTTCATCGTCGCAGCCGCATCTTTCTGCACAAACTCCACTGCAAGATCTCCGGGTCAGCGCGACACACCGCCTTTCCGCACGCATCCAACCGACTCTCCAACACCTACGCGCAAAAAACTCATCCCTCACCCCCTCCAAATCCACCTCCCTCCCAAAACCCCTCCTCACAGCCCCCAACGTCCTCGACCACGCCAACCCCGCAGCAACCTTGTCGTACTCGTCGAGATCATGCTCCGCGAACCCCGGCTCCACACCAGGATACGTGTAGCTAGCGAACTTGGGCGAGAAGCGCTGGGAGCCGGCAATGTGCACCAGCAGCTGCAGCTGGGTCGGGTACTTGGCGGTTGGGGCGGGGAGGTGGTCGGGGTAGTAGCAGATCAGGGCGCAGCAGCGCGGCATGGGCTTGAGGGCGACTTCGAGGCAGGTGGAGGCAGCCGGGCCGTAGGCGATTAGGGCGTAGGCTTCGCCGAGCTCTGGGGGAGGAGGCAGTGCTATTCAGCTTGCGGTGTGAAGGATGTGCGGAGGCCATGGTGGTGGGGGCTTTACCTAGGTCATCGGATAGGTGTTTGAGGGCATTCAGGTACGGTTTGCCGCCGCCTTTGTAGGGGAGATATGTCACGTCGAAGCCTGGACGGGTTACTACGTAGGTTGATCGAGTGAGTGCATAGTGTACTTACCCTCGTCGCGCCAGTGCTGCATGATCACGTGGTCGAAGTCATCCGTTTCGGCGGTGATGTGAAGACGTGGAGGCATGCTGTTGAAGGAAAGGAAGCCGGTGCCGCTTTGTGTAGGGCGGAGGGACATGAGGACAGCTCGCGGGGAAGTAGTTGCGCTTCAGAGAATAGTGGTTATAGTGAGATGGGAACATGGTAGCGTGGTTGCAGCGTGTCTTCCAAGGTTAATTACTTGCAGCTTGGCCTCCTAGGCTTATCGCATCTTATCGATCTTGTGATGTCATTGGACACTGCAACTTTTTCCACGTGCCTGTATTCAACAGTTTAACGCTATAGCAGATATAGGTAGTTACTGGCTATAAAGAAACATACAATTAGGCTGGAGTCATAACGATTAGGCGTGAAACGGTCTGCACGTGGTGTGAGGCGTTTGTTAGCATGGCGTGGCCGCCGGGATGATGCTCCGCAAACGCAACCGAAACCATTGACGTTAAAGCCGAAGTGAACAAATCGTTCAATTCACTCTGTCATTTTTGACATCTACTTCCATCTCACCATCGTCTCACCCACCAGCACCATAAACTCTCGACTGCATCATTGCCCTCTCCGTCCGACTTGACCGACGACACTCTCACCCTGCACAACTCCATCCTCTCCCATTTGCTCCGCTGGGCGCGCTCCAAAGCCGCAACAATAGGCCGCCACCGCAACAAGAGAGACCGCCCGCCCTCCCTCATCGCGCGCAAGCCCTGGCTCCGCGGCAAAGGCTGGCAGCAAAAAATGGGCCAAGACTCCTCCACCCCCGTCGACGAATCGACGCCTCCGCAGACACTCTCAAGCCGCACCCTCGACGGCCTCGCCTCCTACATCAAAGCGGGCAAGGCCAAAAAAATCGTCGTCATGACCGGCGCCGGCATCAGCACCAGCGCCGGCATCCCCGACTTCCGCAGCCCAGAGACAGGGCTGTACGCCAACCTCGCGCGGCTGGACCTGCCGTACGCCGAGGCCGTCTTCGACATCAGCTACTTCAAAAGCAATCCGCTGCCCTTCTACACCCTGGCGCAGGAGCTGTACCCGGGGAAATACCAGCCGACGATCACGCATGCGTTTATAAGGCTGCTGCATGATAAGGGCCTGCTGCTCAAGCTGTTCACGCAGAATATTGATTGTCTGGAGCGCGAGGCGGGGGTGCCGGGGGAAAGGATCGTGGAGGCGCATGGCAGCTTTGCGACACAGAGGTGTGTTGAGTGTCGGCGACCGTATCCAGACGACAAGATGAAGGAGGCGATTAGGAGTAAGGAGGTGCCGCACTGCGAGCACTGCCTCGGCCTCGTGAAGCCGGATATCGTGTTCTTCGGGGAGCAGCTGCCGGCGGAGTTCTTCGCGAGTAGGCATCTGCCTGCCGAGGCGGACCTGTGCATTGTGATGGGAACGAGTCTGACGGTGCAGCCGTTTGCGAGTCTGCCAGGGTTTGTGAGGGAGGGGGTGCCGAGGGTGCTGGTGAATTTGGAGAGGGTGGGCGGGATAGGGGGACGGGCGGATGATGTGCTTATGCTTGGGGATTGTGATGATGGGGTGAGGAAGTTGGCCGAAGCCTGCGGGTGGCTGGAAGACTTGGAAGAGGTGTGGAGGAGGACTGCGCCGGAGAGAGAGGAGAGCAAAGATGGGCTGGGACAGGTGGGCGCTGAGACTGAGAAGGGCAGGACGAGGGAGGAGAGGGTTGAGGATGAGGTGGAGAAGTTGACGAGGGAGGTCGAGGAGACGCTCAAGCTGTCGGAGAGTCACAAGGGTGCGGTGAACAAGCAGTTAGAAAGGAGGACAGCGGTCGATGGTAAAGAGCAGGAAGATGAGGAGCATGACGGCGGTGTGAGCGCACCAGACAGTACCGATCAGTTTGATCGGGAGGTGAGCCGGAAGGTTTCCGTAAGAGAAGCTTCGGACGACCGTGATGCGGAAGCCGGAGCGGAAAGGATGGACTCGGGAGGCGGTGGTTTGAGTCACGTATACCCGCATCTTGAGAAGAAGCCATCGTTGTGATACGGTGAGAACAGGCGTGGTAGTAGAGATCACAGTTGGCGACGAGTACTTCGGGACTCTGATAATGTGGTAGAAGGGGCGCCATCACGTAGGTATGTCAGCAATCACGACGCTGGCTGGAGCGTCGAAACTTCAGGTAAGGAGTGATGCACGATAAAAAATGTTGGCATCTAGCCATGCTATAGATCAAGTATATGTAAAACCTTCAATGCGTGACTCCGTCACGCTCCTCTCTAACCCGCCCGATCCTTCACAATAGCCCTGGCTCGCTGTCGCTCGTCCGCATCCAGCTGCCACATCACACCCGCCTGATCCTGCTCTGCCTGCTCCGGCGCAGCCACCAGCTCCTCCCACTCATCCTCCTCCATATTCATTACCAACGTCATCTGCGTACACCTCGCAAACGCGTCCCGGAGCCCATACCTTCCACCCGCCACAGCGGCGGCAACGATGCCCGCGATGTCGCGCTCGAGCCGGACGGCGCCGAGCTCGTTGACGCGGCCGTAGTAGCTCCAGATGCGCTTCTCCAGTGCCTTGGAAAGGTATGACAGTGAGGTGCTGAGCAGTTTGTCGAAAGATGGCTCAGTCAGGATGCGTTTGATCGGCCGGATGATGGCGCCCCAGCCGCGGTCGAAGCGGTTCTTTACTAGATCTTCGTGCTGCTCGCTGTCCGTGGGTCCGTCGTCAGCGGCGTCGCGAGATTCAGCCTGGCCAAGAGCGTCGGGAGAGAGACTGTATTCGACGTCGCGGAATGCTTCGGCCAGAATGGGTCGCACGCGCGGTTTGATCACTTGATGGAAGGTGACGGAGATAGCTTCGTTGATGAGCTCAGTCGACTTGACCTCAAAACCGCGTTCCAAAGCCTTTAGTTGATTGTGAACGAAGGTCGCATCGTGGTTGAACGGGAAGAGGTTTTCAAGCGGTGTGGCAGCGCCATTTGCTTCGTCCGCTGGGGCCTGCCTCGAGGCACCGACATGCGAGGACACAATGCGTTTCATGTAGTCGTTGGCAACATCCAGGTTGTTGATAAGCACGAGGAAGGCGATAACTTTGTCCTCGGGCGGGAGTGCTCCCTGAATTGCAGCCTTGGGATAGCTCTCGTCCCTCATCTTGCGCTGAACCATGCCAACAAAATCGGAACCCAGCACTCGTCCAATCGTCGGGACCACATTTGCAATAACATTTCGCTGCGACGTAGCCAAAGACCGTTGGATGACCTGGTTGACGATGTACATGACATCGTCAACTGCCGATGTAATGAATGGTGGGTTCGCTCCAAGTGGCTTGTTTGGGTTCAGTGAGAGTCCTGTAGGCGGCTCATCCAGCTGGAAGGCCTTCTCGACCGAGCGTCGGAAGAAGAACGTAGTCATACTGTTGAAGGGCTCAATGAGCATGTTGTTGGTCTTTTTGTGAAGGTTACTGGCGGTCAAGAATGGCGGCATGGACAGAGGCGATGGATCATGGCTGGTTACCCCTTCCGCATCATTGTTCTACGTACGGCTCAGTTTATCACCACAAGCGTGTTGGAGGAAAACTTACTGCGGCCTTCGAGGCAAGGAAACGGCAGTACAAGGCCCAACGTCCAAGCATGACAGCAGACTCGCCAAGTAGCCCATCGACCTCCTTCATGTCGACACCTTCATCTTCACTGGCGCGGCCAGTACCAGTACCGTCTCTGTTTGCAGGTGAGCCTGAGCGGGGCGTACCGATACTGGGTTTCTGTGCTGGCAAGAAGCTCTGCACGAGGAATGAGAATGCATAGGATTTGATATCAGTCAACTTTCGGTCAATAGCACGCTCGTCTGTCCATGTGTCCAGGATGATGCCTCCTTGAACATCTGCTTCCACTTGCAGGCGTTCTATGACCTTGACCATCATGCCATTTCCGTAGTGCCGCTCAACCAGCGGTTCATGGCCATCCACAATCTGCGCAATGTGTTCGAATAACTTGGTCAATGTATTGGGATAGAAGTAGGGTTCTCTCCGCTGAGAACCCACGGCAGCATTCAAATTTGTTCGTGCCCGCGCAGCGACACCCTGACAGACATAGCGACCGTACGCGTCCAGACCTACATCTGAGCGGCTTATCAAAGGAAACAGTTTGAAGAACCTTGTGATTCTTTCGCCGTCGCCGTCCTTTGCAGCTTTCTCGAACTCGCGCAAGAACAGGCCGCAGAGAGATTCTGCTGCAGTGTCCAGTGTGACCCTGGGAGGATCAGGTATCTCGGCGGTGGGTACGATCTCCTCAGCAAAGCTTCCATTGATCACTTCTGCAGGTATTTTGGAGGCACGATTGAGGTACGCAGCAGCAGTTTCCCAATCTTGTGACGCGCCCATAGAATCATGCACCCCCAGTACACATGTCTTGAGTTCAGCGACCTGCTCCACAACCTCGAGTGTGGACTTGACATTGGACTGCTCTTGATCCAACGTCTTGACCGCACCGGATATGCGTTTCGCGGTGGAAGCAGCATCGGAGAGCATGCCATGGCTGATAGCTCTCGTACTGACGACTTGGGTGCCTAAGTTAGCCCGCAGGAGGTCGAGGCGGCCAAGCTCTCTGGAGAGATCCTTCTGAGATGCTACAAGTGCATTGAGACGCGCGGTTACGGAGGCTTCCTGGCGGCCTAGGTGGTCAAGCGTGGCGCGGATTTCCGCCACGGAGCTTGCCCTGAAGACGTCGGAATTGGCAGTGGCAGTGGCAGTGGCATGCTCGCCGTTTGACGCGGCCATTGCGAGTCTGGAGAGCGGCGGAGAGCTTGTGGCCCAAAGTATGGGGGGTTGCTGTGGTGTCTCTCCAAACAAGCGAGGCGGACGTCAAACTGCCCACACCCCCTGTTGATGAGGCGCATGTTGACGCGGATGGCTGTGCAGCGATGGGAGGCAAGAACCACACTCATCTCCCAAACAATACCCAAGCGCATTATCACAAGGTGCACCCGCAGAGCCTCAACATCCTCAATCTGAACCCCCCTCGTCGCCTGCGCCACTCCCGACAGCGGCGTTGTTGAGCAATTGGCCGCCAGTTTCATACCCTAGTACCGCTCTGCCCTGTTTACCTCCCACCTTTACCACCACCCATTCGCGATAGCTGCAGTCGCTGCTCCTCGCCGTTAAACTCTAACTCGTACGCATACCTTCGGAAACCTGCAAACCTGCCCTGCAGCCTCGTCATCTTCGACCTGGTGGCCCTCTAGGAAACTTTCGTAGCAGCGTTCAACCATCCGATCACCTCTCACCTGCGGACGCGAGCCTCATGTTACCACCACGGCTGGAAATTTTCTAACCGCTGCCACCACCTTCTTCGCTTCTCTGTATATCGTTATCCCTACAATCGTATCATAGCATCTCGAGACGGACGCTTTCCTCAGTGTAAACGCACTACAACTTTCCAAGGCAGTCACTGGGCTATCTCTCCACCATGGACACCTCAAACCACATCCTGTGCGCCGGACTCGAGCTCGCTGTTCGCGCAGCCACAGAGAACAAATCAGGCAGGCCGCCGATATACAAGGTTGTGGGCATCCTTCTGGCAGTAGCATCCGGCCTCTTTATCGGCGTATCGTTCGTACTCAAGAAGCTGGGCTTACTGAAGGCAAACGTCAAATACCATGAAGAGGCGGGAGAAGGCTATGGGTATCTGAAGAATGCTTGGTGGTGGAGCGGCATGACCCTGATGATCATTGGAGAGATCTGCAACTTTGTCGCATATGCTTTCGTGGACGCAATCATGGTCACACCGCTAGGAGCGCTGTCGGTTGTCGTCACTACCATCTTATCCGCCATCTTCCTGAAAGAACGGCTCAGTTTCGTTGGCAAAGTTGGATGTTTCAACTGCATCATTGGATCCGTTGTCATCGTTATCAACGCGCCGGAGCAGTCGGCCGTCGCTACAATCCAGGATATGAAGAAAAAGGTTATTCAGCCTGGCTTTTTGAGTTATGCTGGTGTGGTTATTGCAGGATGTTTATTCACGGCGCTGTGGGCAGGACCACGATATGGCAAGAAGAGCATGCTGGTCTATCTCAGCATCTGCAGTCTCATAGGAGGGTTGAGTGTTGTATGCACGCAGGGCTTAGGTGCTGCGATTGTCACACAAATCAGTGGAACTCCGCAGTTCAACCAGTGGTTTTTGTATGTCATCTTGGTCTTTGTCATCGCTACCCTCCTTACCGAAATCATCTATCTCAACGTAAGTTAACTGCCTCTACTTCATCCCTATGGCGCACAATACTGACCACCAAGCAGAAAGCCTTGAATCTCTTCAATGCTGCTCTTGTCACCCCTACCTATTACGTCTTCTTCACCAGTTCTACCATCGTCACATCGGCTGTGCTCTTCAATGGATTTGCCGGAACGGCCGCCCAAATCAGCACAGTCATTATGGGCTTCTTGCAGATCTGCGCCGGCGTTGTGCTGCTGCAGCTGTCGAAGTCTGCTAAAGATGTACCGGATGCTGCTGTATTCAAGGGCGATCTGGACCAAGTTCGAACTGTGGCTGAACAGGAAGAGCCGGAGTACGAACCCAGAGCAGATACAATCCGTGGTGGCGGAGCTATCCTCCGCGCATTGTCCCGGAAACGGACGCAGAAGCAGGTCGATGAGGCCAGAAGGCTTCAACAGGAACACCTGCAGACGATTGGTGAGAATGAACAAGTTGAGTGGGACGGATTACGGAGGAGAAAAACAGTCCTCGATCCCGGTCAGTCACCTATCGTACGACGGAAGACACTCCATCCACCGTTGGGTATGACCCACTTTCCAGACGAAGACGACCGCAGAAGCAACGAGAGCGACATACACCCCGGCTTCTTCACCCGTCTAAGGCAGAAAGCCGGCACTCCCCATTCTGCAGCTCAAGAACACGTCGCCATGTCCCCCATCAAATCGCACGACGGGGCATCCGATCCCCGAGACGACACCTCAACCCCCCAACCCCACATCTACGGCCTCCCCCCTGGCCTCCAGCGCCACGACATGGACCCCGACACATCCTACCACCGCCCTCCCGGCCCCTCGGCCATCCACTGGGCCAACTCCGTCGACACCACCGAGCGCGCCCGCACCCCCGGCGGCTCCCTCGCGCCGCCGCACCCGCCCCCGCACAGCGCAAAGCGGCAGTTCTCCTTCCAGAACGTCTTCCACCGGCACAAGAACGAGGGCACCGCCGCCGGCGGCGAACAAGGAGGCGAATTCGCAGCGCGCCCGACCAGCCGCGGCGCGCTGAGCTTCAGCTCGCGCAAGGGCAGCGGCAACCACCCGAAGCTGGACCCGACGACCGAGGAGGAGCGGCTCGGGCTGGTGAAGGGCGACTCGAGCGCCAACGTGCTGAGCATGATGCCCGGGTACAGCTCGCCGCCCGAGTACTCGGACGAGGAGGACTGGCACATGGCTGGGGCGAGCGGCGGCGGGAGTGGGGGGCATAGTCCGCCCAGGCTGGCGACGCCGTTGGGGGAGGAGGCTACGCAGGGGGCGGTGAGGCTGCCGGTTTTCGCGTTTGAGAGGGGGAGGGGGAGTAGTGATGAGGAGGGGGATGAGCGGTATGGTCGGTTTCAGGGGAAGGGGTTTGAGAAGGATGATGGGAGGGGTGGGGAGGGTGGACGGTTTGTATGAGGACTTGGCTAGTTGTTTTTGGATAGAGTTTTGGATGGGCTTGTACATAGATACCACGAGTTTATGAATGTCACGCGTTCTGCTATGGTACATTCTTCACTATATGCTCTCTCCACGTGCTTTTTGATACAATAATTGCCGATCTTCTCAATACATCTTATACCCCGTCATGTGCTCTTGACAAGCGGCCACTGGCCATCGTGTCTGCATCGGAGTCCGTCCAAGAGCCTGCGTGCCATCAGCTCGTTTCCAAACGCCTTCCAACGTGACGAAAATGGTTTAACCAGTAGCAACACCACACCCCTAACGGAGCTCTGTACCCCACGTAATAACAAGGACCCTAAATTCCTTTATTGAATGCACCTGACAGTCAAATTTGCTTCACCCCTCAACCCTTACCGCTCCCCTTCCCTCTAAAACATCAAACTCTACCCACCGCGCTCTATCTCCCCTGCGTCCCTCAACGATCCTTCCCGGATTCATGACGCAGCAGCCGTGATACACGAGCGCAAAGGCAGGCGCCTCCGCATCCGCAACGACAAGCGCAGACGGCAACGGATACAGGTTCAGTGCGTGCGCATAATCCCAGTGAACGGGTCGGGTGGAGAGTGGGAAGGGCGAGAGGTGCGACTGATCTAGGAGCGTCTTGGTGAGCCGGCGTGCCGTCTGCGTATCGGAATCGACTTGATGGTCTGGTGCAGGAGCTGGTGGAGCAGGAGGGTCGACTTCCATGGGCTGCGCTGCGATATCTGCCTCTGCATCGGCCAAAATGGATGGTTCCCTGTTCCGTCGCTGCCCTTCCGCTCTCGCATTGTCGTCGTCGTCCATCTCTTCACCATCTCCAGCAGGGTTCTTGCTGAACCTTACAGCCGTCCTCCGTAACCGTCCCGCAATGTCGTCTCTAGACACAACCATCTCCCCGACGCAGCCAAACCAGCTCAACCGCGCCGGATTCGTCGTCCAGACTGCTTCGCCTTCTTTCCTTCCTTTGTCCCGTCCGCCAACCTCTCTGTTGGCTTCCGCCATCACCCGCCTTATTCGACTCGTGAAGACTTCCGGCACAGCCTTCCTCGGCACCGGGTTGCTCGCCCCAGCCAGGAACGACGACGGCCAAGCGTCATTGTCGCCAGGTACGAAGATGAGCGTCGTCCTCGCGATCAACGCCGGGAACTCCGCGAGCACAGAGGCAAGGGCGTTGAAGTTCTCCTTGTACTCGATCGACCCGTGACCCTCCGCCCCAGCCATAATGGCCGTGCTGGAGAAATTCCCCATCAGCACGACCGCCATCGGAAACTCCGTGACCGGCAGCGCCGCATAAGCTCCCAGCATCGTCCTCAGCGCCACCAGCGTGGCCGGGTTATCCAAATTCACCTCCGCAGCAACAGCGACCTTGCCATTCCCCTGATGCGGCGAACCCGGCCCCAGAACTCGCTGCCTGACCCTGCGCATGCGCGACCCCGTTGCGCGCTCCGAGCCCACGCCCAAGAAATCCGTCCACCCGAACGCCGGTCCCACAGCGGCGGCGCTCAGCATCTCCTTCTTGACGCCGCCCGCCTCGTCCGCAACGCCGAGCGTCTCCGCCCGGCGCTCACACGGCGGATGCGCGACCGAGAAGCCGACGAACCTGCCGCCGATCGTGCCGCCGATGCCGCCGGTATTGCCGAGCCCGGCGCCGCCACCACCACTCCCGTAGTCTTCCTCATACGCGCCCTCGACGAGCACGATCATGCCCGGCGCGAACCACGCGCCGTCCTCCGGGACGGGCCGCGCGTGCTGCAGGTCCAGCGCGATGCTGCCAGTCAGGTCGGCGAGGGCGAGGGTGCCGGTTGGTGAGACTGTGAGGAGGGCGAGGAGTAAGTGGGTGGTGCCGGTGCGGCCGAGGAGGTTGGCGATCGGGGTGATGCGGTTGGTTTGGGAGGGGGCGAGGGAGGTGGTGCTGCGGTGGAGGGTGGGGATTGCTTTGTTGGAGAAGGAGGGGGCTTGGAAGGATTCGTTGCGGAGGGCGCGCTGGTGAATGAGGTGGTAGCGGTGGCGGAAGAGGGTTGTTAGATGGGTGGGGGGTGGGAAGATGGTTGGTTTGGTTGCTGATCTGATGATGGGGGTTGTCAGCTTTGACAGAGTCCTGGTGCTTTTTGCTGGCATGGATGTGGCTTACTGCTCAAAATGCTTCTTCGTGACGTTGTATACCAGCCTAGGCTGATCAAAGGCCCCAATGACCTTCATCCATTCTCTTGGATCTTTGAGCGGTTCCTCCTCCTCATCCTGGTCTGCCACATCCAAAGACGACAGTCCAAAACTGCTCTGGCTATCGCCCAATCCTGGTCTACTGCTCCGACTGTCACCTTCAGCACCCAATGCGAAACTACTCTGCCTACTCAAGCCGCTCTTCCCCTGCATAACCTTCCCTCCACTCAAGCATCCCTCAAGCGTTTTCAAGATGCTTCGCAGTAGCTCGCCCTCCCCCTCCACAATCACAGCTCCTCCTGCCTTCTTCCAACTCCGGGCAACCTCTTCTAACACACCCTCCGCCAAACCTTCTTCCCGCCATCCGGAGCCGCAGTGTCGGCCAATGAAGTTTGCTAGGAGCGCAAGTGCGGCGGAGCTTAACGTGAGATTATGCTTCTTCGTGAAGGTACGGAATGCGAGTGGGCGGAGAACTGCCGGAGGCAGGAGGAGTGGTAGGATAGTCGGTTTAAGCTGAGGCGCGGGGACGGGTGCTGTTCGACGCGAGTTGATGGGATGGAGAGGGGTGCTGAAGGCCGGAGAGGATGAGGGAATTGGGTCGGCGGTACGGCGGATTGTCGTTGCCATTGTGCTTGCCCACGCAGGTGACAAATGTCCAGTGTGGGACAGTGGAGAGTGGATGCTGTATGGTGAGAGTTAGTGGTGAAGTCGAAAGTGGACGCGTTGAGTGGTTTCGCGTCTCGCGTCTTGCTATCCCTCACCGCAACCACCAACTTTGAACCATCATCATAGCAACAGCAACAGCAACATCAACTCGACGTTAACACCAGCATCCCAAATAATACACACTACCACCACATTGAACACCTCGATCATTCGCACCAACATGGCGGAACCATCCGAAGCTACCTCAGATTCCACCATGGCCACCCAGCCCGCAGACCCAGCTAAGCTGGCCGAGCTCACCGCAGCCGCAAACCTCCAATATTCTCTGAAGAACTACGCAGCTGCCGCAGACATTTATTCCGATGCGACCCAGCTACAAGCCGAGTTGAAGGGCGAATTAGCGCTCGAGAACGCAGAATTACTCTATCTATACGGCCGCTGCTTGTATCACGTCGCAGTAGCCAAGAGCGACGTACTGGGCGGCAAGGTCGCTGGAGAGAAGAAAGAGAAGAAGAGCAGCAAGGCAAATGGTGAAGGCAGCAGTAGTATCGCACTGCCAGATGCGGAGCAGAAGCTGGCAGAGGAGGTCGTCGAGGCTGCTGTAGAGTCGAAGGAAGGCGTCAAGCAGTCAGCAACGGAGCAGCCGAAACCAGAGGACAAACCCTACTTTCAGTTCACAGGTGATGAAAACTGGGATACCGAGTCTGAAGACGAGGAGGAGGAAGGGGCAGAAGATGCGGAGGAAGACGATTTCGCGGATGCGTATGAAGTGCTGGAGGTCGCCCGCCTACTGAGCACTAAGCAGCTGGATGCGCTGAAGACTGAAGGCCAGAACACCGAGAGCGAAGAGCTCCTTTCACAAAGACCCGGAGCACGCTCACTAATGGAACGTCTCGCCGACATACACGATCTTCAAGCCGAAGTATCGCTGGAGAACGAACGTTTTGCAGACGCCATTCCCGACTTCCGCAGCTCCCTGGAGATGAAAACAGCATTACATCCTCCAGAATCCAGTCTGTTAGCAGAAGCACATTTCAAGCTGTCCCTAGCTCTCGAGTTTGCTTCTATGACAGCCATAAGAGAAGCTCAAAATGCCGGCAGCGACGCTCTATCCGCTGAAGTAAACCCTGTGGTCGACGAAGACATGAGGGATGAAGCCGCTAAATATATGGAGGCCGCCATCGAAAGCTGTAGGCTGCGTGTGGACAAGGAAGAGGCGGAGCTCGCAGGACTGGACGAAGCAAAGGCGGTTGAGAAGAGAAGGAGCATCAACGATGTCAAGGAGATGATCGATGACATGGTACAGAGGGTACGTTATTGCCATCTCTATCATCTTAAATTCCGCATTCAGGGGTATAGGCCGGCTTGGTGCTGCGTATGGCGTGTGGACAAGATTTTGCATACATTCTGCGGGACCTGCGAACTGGAGTCTTGCGTCTACTCAAGCTCCATGTTAAGGATGCTACACCCCTTGGGCAGGTTTTCCGCAAGACGCACGACGAGTTCTACTCTTATGCAAATTTGTAACTTTTCCACATTCAGTCACTAACGGCTTACAGCTCACCGACCTGCGCAACCCACCTCAAAATATCGACATTCCCGGGATAACGGGGCCCGCTGGTGCACCAGACGGATCCAACCCGCTCTCTGGTTTGCTAGGTTCTATTCTTGGCGAAACACCGGCACAACAGAAGGCGAGGATTAAGGAAGCTACTAATAAGGCCAACGACCTATCCGGACTGGTACGACATAAGAAGAAACTCAGGGCCGAACCAAGCGCTGCTCCTGTAGTCAATGGTAAAGGAAAGAGAAAGGCCGACGATGGTGCAACGGACACGAATGGTGAAGAGAGCGAGCGGAAGAAGAGTAGGGCAGATGAGGCAGTAGCGTCATGAACTGGGTCGGTCGAAGACTAGGATGCTTTCGGGTGATGTTCTTTGAATGCTGGGTCTGTATCAACGGGTTATTGGCGTTTTTCCGGGAAGTTATCGATGGGCTGCGGCCACGCTATCGATGGCTCCAGAAAGCGAGTGGAGGAAGCGGATACGTCATCGAGCAGGGGGAAGTTATGATACCATGGGTAGCTGAGCATTGCACTTCTGAAACATTGTTTTCACTTTATGTGAAGCCATCACGCACAATCGTCGATCAGTCACATTCTCGGGTCACGTTCTCACACGGTCATTTCTCATTCACTTCACAACACTTCGGAAGTTTCCAGTGTTTGCCTCAATTCACACATAGTATTGCCAAGAACATGTGATATGCCCCTGTACCCTTGGTCACAACACATCAAGGTCACAACACGTCGATTTCATTTTAACTTCCTCTCATTGTCTACACTTCTCCTCTCCCCCACAAACAACCCCGTACTGGTTTCCGATTGAGCTTCTCAGCAAACCAAGCGCGTCCCACTTCAAGGGAAGCTCGTGTGCAGTCTTCTCATCAAACATACAAGATGCGCCTCAGAAGCGGTACCACCAAGGATGTCAACACCGAGAACCGTCACACGAAGAATCTCGCGGCTAGAAAAGCCAGAGAGAAGGCCAAACGGGGCCTGAAGAATGTCAATCCCTCAAACTCTAGCCGTCAACTCCAGTCGCCCCTCTTTGGCGTCCTTCCTCCAGAAATCCGCAACCAAATCTTCGCGCTCGCATTACTGCCATACGAGGATCCTTCTAGGTCATGGCTGGACACTACCAGCGTGTATGCATGGCTTGGCCGATACCATGCCTGGCGCATTGACACGGCCCTCGTTCGAACATGTCGGTTGGCATACTACGAAACGAAGGCTCTTCCAAAGGAGAGTGCCATGCGATGCTTGATGTTCGACCCAGACTCCCAGCGCTGGTCCAGTCCGTTCCCTCGATTCAAACAAACAGATAGGGTGGAGGTGGAACATGTGCAACTGTACACCTTCTGTAACGCTGAGAAGCCTCCTCCTGATTTCCGCTGGCCCAGCAGCCCGGCTGGCGTGGAGCGGCTTACAGTCACAGTCGGCCACGACTTCAGAGAGTTTATCTACATCGTCATAAACCTTGTACCGCTGCGATGGACAACGATCGAAAACAAGTCCGCTGTCCGCCTAGACTGGCTTCGTAGTCTCAGGCTGCCCGCCTCGATCAAGGAGGTGTGTGTCGAGTTCGAGTGGATTGGATCGAAGAATGAGCTGGTAGACACGTTTGCCAGCCAAGCCGCGGCCTGCAAGTTGTCGTTGGAAGACGGTTCGGAGCTGTCGACGGAGGGATGCCTGCCACGGGTTTCACGCCTCCCATGTGCTCTAAAGAAGTGGGAGCTGTATTCACCCCTGGTCCGGTCTACCACAGATGGCCCGTACCTGCTGACCATGGTTTGGCGGACTGCAACCTGAAGGCTTAAATCATGAGCTGGTTCCTTTTTTCCCTGAAAACCTGCTTGAATGTTCAAGAGGTACTCCTCTAGCAGGGCCAGATGTGATGGAATGTTGAAGAGCCATAACGAGATCATACGTGACGAAGCTGAGGGTCATCTTGGACGAGTATCGACATACCGCGGACCCGCACTACATACTCATCATGCAAACTAGCTGCGCTGGCCCAAGGGCAAACTCTGTCGACAGCTGCATCCAAAATCGTTTCTTTGTTGTACTCGTAGCCATAAGAAGTAACACAATCAGAAAGAGGCATTCGAGAGGTTTACAGCAGAGAAACAACATGTTGGTTTAGAACGGAATTGGACTTCGAGTTGACTGCCAAGGAGATTTGGGCGATCATACCAGCAATGACAAAGTATTGCATCAATGCCTTCACTAGCCGTCGGGCGTCTGCTCAGAAATCTTGTATCCACCGATATTTTTCAACTTCGCCTCTAATGGCGTATGCAATTGCCCGAAGCGTGATCAGGTCTGTCATGCAGCCCTACCAACAGACCGATCTGATAGCCAACCCATGTACAGCAGTCTACTTCCTCCCCTTCTCCTCCGTTACAACCTCAAGCACCCTTGTAGTAATCCTATCCCTCTCCCCCGTATCCACAACCCCGTACTTCTCCCTCGTCTGCCGAAACACCTCCTCTTCCCACCCCTCACCCACATTAACCCGTCCCCCATCCTCCCAACACCCCTGTACCGTCCCCCCAATATTCCCAAAGAAAGCCTCCAACCCGCCCACCCCACCACCAGCATGATAACTCCGAAACGGCCCCGCCACCGCCCACCGGGGCCCCATACTCGTCTCGACGATCCGGTCCAGCTCGTCCACCGTCACCACGCCCTCGTTAACGAGATGTATGGACTCACGCAGCAGCGCAAAGGCAAGCCGATTCGCGACAAAGCCGGTCATCTCCTTCTTCACGACGACAGGCTCCCGGCCACGGGCGCGCCAGAAGTCCAGTGTCCGGCGCACGACGGCGTCGGAGGTGGACGGCGCCGGCACGAGTTCAAGCAGCGGCATGATGTGTGGCGGATTGTACGGGTGCACGACCAGCAGCCTGGTCTTGTCTTTCATGGCCTGTGATTGGGCGCTGGCGGGGATGCCGGAGGTGCTGCTCCAGAAGAGGGCGTGGGCGGGCGCGTGCGCTTCGATCTCGGGCCATATTTTGGATTTGAAGGGGAGGTTCTCGGGGCCTTGTTCTTGGATTATGGCGGCATCCTGGACGGCGGAGGCCAGGTCTCTGGCGAGTTTGATTTGCTGGACTCGTCCATGGTGTTTTTCTGGCAAGTACTTTGGGAGATTGGTGTGAACGTAGGATTCGAGGTCGGGCCTTGTGTCGAAGATGGTCAGGTGGGATGCATCTTTCAAGTGAATGAGGTGAAGTGCGGCGAAGGAGAGGCCGATTGTGCCTGCGCCGATGAGGGTGATGCGAACGTCGTCGGTGTCGTTCACCATGATGCTTGGCGTTCGATGTAGGTGCGGGAGATCGGGCCGGGGATCTGTCTCCTCTCCACGTTTCCCCGCAATTGGGTCGAGTGAGAGCTCCTCGGGTGAACGAGTCAGCGACGCGATAGCTTCAATCCCACCATCCGCTCCTGCGGAATGGAGTTTACCAGGTACGTCTCTCCTTCATCGATTGAATTGTTGCTTGCTTTGTTCAGCTGCCAAGATGGTGTTCAAGTCGCTTCAGCCTGACATTGATTGTATTGCCTTTTCCTTCCTCCGTATGCAATCACAACACTGACACCATGAACAGTGCCCACAGATCTTACGGTATGGGACTGGCTCTTCGACTCGTCCCACTCACCTCTCAGGAAACACCCTGAGAATGAGCTCGCGGGCTACACCAACGCCTTCACGAAGGAGCGCGTGAACTGGAAGCAGGTCAAGGAGTATACTACGTATTTGTCGACTGCGCTAGTAAAGAAATATGGGTTGAAACCGAACCAAACCGTCTCGCTGTTCAGCCAGAACACGATATGGTACCCCGTCGCCATGCTGGGGACGTTGAGGGCTGGTACGTGGACGAATCAACAACCCCAGCTCCGATAATTGATGGTGCTGATCTTCCTGCACAGGCGGCGTGGTGTCCGGCGCATCGCCAGCCTACAATGTCGAGGAAATGACCTACGCGCTCAAGACTGCGCAGGCGCGGTTCTTGATGACGTCCCCTCCGTCGATGGAGGTGGCAGCCGCTGCGGCCAAGAACGCAGGCATACCCAAGGAGAACCTCTTCCTGCTCGAGGGAGAGCTTGAGGGTTATACCACCATCAAAGACCTCATCGAGATCGGCAAGAGCTACGGCGAGAGCGGGCAAATCCCCGCGTTCAAGATCCCACCTGGCAAGAAGAACAAGGATGTCTGCGGCTTCCTGAGTTTCAGTTCAGGCACGACAGGTCTTCCAAAAGCCGTGTGTTTCCCCCACCACACCCCCACGTGCCCAACTGACCGTTTCCACAGGTCATGATCGCCCACCAAAACGTGATAGCCCAATGCCTCCAAGTCGCGCAAATCACCCCATCCACCCACCGCAAAGTCCTCGCCGTGCTGCCCCTCTTCCACATCACCGGCCTCGTCCACGGCCTGCACCTGCCCATCCTCATCAACGCCGAAGTCGTCATGCTGCCCACCTTCACCATGCCCAGCATGCTGCAAACGATCCAAGACTACAAGATCGGCGAGCTGCTGCTCGTCCCCCCGATCCTGATCCGGCTCGTGCGCGACAAGATCGTCGACGACTACGACCTCAGCCACGTGACGCGGTTCAGCTCCGGGGCCGCCCCGCTGAGCGAGGAGATCATCCAGCTGCTGAAGAAGCGGTTCCCCAACACCGGCTTCAAGCAGGGGTACGGCATGACGGAGAGCTGCAGCTGCATCACGGCGCACCCGCCGGACAAGTACGACTACAAGTACGCGCACGCCGTCGGCACGATCGTGGCGAGCACGGAGGTCAAGATCGTCAAGGAGGACGGGACGGAGGCGAAGGTCGGGGAGCCGGGGGAGATTCTGGCGCGCGGGCCGCAGATGGTGATGGGGTATTTGGCGAATGAGAAGGCGACGCGGGAGACCTTTGATCAGGAGGGGTTTTTGCATACGGGCGACTCGGGGGTCATCGACGAGGAGGGGCTGATTACGATTGTGGATCGGATTAAGGAGATGATCAAGGTCAAGGGGATTGGTGTTGCGCCGGCTGAGCTGGAGGATCTGTTGCTCGGGCACGAGAAGGTGGAGGATGTGGCTGTTTTGGGGATCAAGGACGATTACGCTGGTGAGCTACCGAAGGCGTTTGTGGTGCTGAAGCCTGGTCTCAAGGGGGACGAGAAGCTGGGACAGGAACTGTTGAAGTATGTGAGGGATAGGAAAACGAGGTACAAGCACGTTAAGGAGATCGAGTTTGTAGACGTCATTCCCAAGAGCGCAAGCGGTAAGATATTGAGGAGAGTGTTGAGAGATAGGGAGACAGGTGCGGACCAAGGCACTGTGATTCGGGATGCCGTCGCAGAGAAGTCTATGTTGTAGTGTCGGCTGGATCACTCCCAGTTTGCGCTTTTGTTTCATGTAGATAGTGGTCTCTTACAATGAGAATTGCTGATGCATCTTTGTGAGCACTCTATAACTCCGTTTTCCCAAACCTTTGCTCTTTCGATGCAATTCAGATTAGAACACAGCCCACCATGACACATAACGCCCGCAACACCGCATAAGGACACTGCAGGATTCTCAAATCGCCCACCGGTAACTCGCGTACCGCCCCGCCGTCTCACTCATCCTGATAATCTTGACCACCTGCCCTCTCCTCAGCCCCAAATACCTAGCCACCGGATCGCTGACCTGAATCCTCGGCAGCTGGCTCTCCTTCAACCGATACCGCTCCAACAGCTTCGCCTTCTCCTCCTTACTCAGCAACACATGCTTCGGCACCAGCTCATGCAGCGTGATGTTGACCAGCAGATCCTGCTCCATGAAGCACTCGATGATATGCGGCAGCACGGTCGGGATGATCTTGAGCGCCGACGAGGTCACGGGCACGGTGGTGATGAAGATGCCGGTGTAGAAGTTGTGCTGCGTGATGTGGTGGGCGAAGGTGCGGAGCTGCTTGATGCCGACGTTCGAGTCGTTGTTGAACTCGACCCAGATCGAGCCGATTTGCGGCGGCGCGTTCGGCTTCTGATGGTCGCTGTATTTCTGGAGCATTTCGGCGGTTGGGCGCGCGGAGAAGGCCATTTTGCCCCGACTGTGGATGTAAATCAGCATTTGGTATTCTTTGAGGAATGAGTTGTGAGCATCTGGGGAGGCGCGTACTCGGGGTAGCCGTTCGCATCGCCGCAGAGATCGCGAAACTCGGAGAGGGAGACGTTCAGTTCGCTTTCTAGGATCTCATAGCCCTGGGTTTCATTGTCAGCCCCTACGCGCCTCTGGTGCTACGGGTGTATGTGCTGCGCGTGAAAGTTCATACCCGGTCGAAGCACATCTGCCGCACCGTACGCCATGCGCGCCACAGCCTGACCAGCTCGCGGCCAGCCTCTCCCTCGTCGGCCATGGTGACAGTCGAGGACTCTTTCTTGAAGTTTGATTGGAGGTGGTGAATGTGCACACGCGAAGTCAGAGAAGTTCACTTGGGAGCCGCAAAAAGATTCACCGCCTTCGGCTTTAGCCGCTGTTCGGTGAACTTTGTTGACGCACTGAACCTCCACCATGTCGGCGCCGCACATACCAAACCTAAACACCTTCCGTTCCGCAAGAGGTCGTGGCAGAGATAGAGGACGTGGAAGAGGTGGTTTTGGTGCAGATGGAGATGATGGCGAGGATGCTGGGACACGAGACAAAATTATCCAACAAACCGACCAAGATGCCTCCGTCTCCAGGATGAGCGCCGTTGAGCTGCGGTATCTATATGACCCGTTTGCGGAAGCATTCGTAGCAGAGCCAGTTGCAAGAAGATACCCTATAATCAATCGAGGTATGGCAATACGCTAGGGAGCTTTACAAATCCCTCTTGGCTTCGCTATCTCCGTTTGCCGGTTGCTAAGTATTCACAGGCACTTATGTCCGTACAGCCGCCATCGACGACCTCGTAGATCGCTTCCTGTCTGTTGAACCCTCGCAGCCGAAACAGATCATATCTCTCGGTGCTGGCTCCGACACACGGTACTTCCGTTTGATGTCCAAGAATCCGTCTTCCAATCTCGTCTACCATGAGCTTGACTTTCCATCCAATACCGCTGCCAAGATCGCCATCATCCAGCGCACGCCTTCACTCCTTGGGATCATCAAATCCGCGTCTCAGCCAGACGTGCAGATTTCTGCAGACGGCACATCCCTGACCACGTCAAAGTACAACGTCCACCCGCTCGACCTCCGGACCTTAGCTTCTGAATCCTCTGCAACCCAACGTCCTCTGCCATCTGTCCCGAATCTGGATGCTACAACTCCAACTCTCCTCCTCTCAGAAATGTGTCTCATCTACCTCTCGCCTTCAGAAGCCGACAATGCTCTACAGGCGTTTGCTTCCTCTCTAGTCCCCGCTCCTACACCTCTAGCACTGGTACTGTACGAACCAATTCGGCCGCACGACTCTTTCGGCAAGGTCATGATCAGCAATCTCGCCAGGCGGGGTATCCAGCTTAAGACTCTGGAGAAATACGGCAGCCTGATGCGCCAGCGGCAGAGGCTGAAGGCCACGGGGTTCAAGAAGGCGGAAGAAGCAGGCGGTGGGCAGGGTGTGGCCGACATCGATTTCATCTGGGAGAGATGGATTGATGAGGCTGAGAAGGGGAGGGTTGCGGGGTTGGAGATGTTGGATGAGCTTGAAGAGTGGAAGCTACTGGCGCAGCATTATTGCATTGCTTGGGGCTGGAGAGGCGACATCTTTGTGGATGCGTGGAAGGAGCTTGACGGGCAGGAAGACGAGGATGATGGATGATGGGCCTCCAAGGCCCACAGGACTAGTTGGGTCTCACATACTGTAGTTCTCTGCGCAGCTGCGGCTGAGTTACAAGGCAAAAACTGTTAAGAGCCTGAGGTTCTATCCGATCCTGGGATGACTGCTCTCTGGAGGAGCACACACAACTTATGACAAATCCGGTGGGAAACGAAAAAGACAGGTTTCGAGGTTGCACCTGATGATAGAGCGGGATATGAACGTAATTGGCGTCTGTTGGAAGATAGCACATGTGGTGTTCATCACACTAGGTAGAGACTTTGCAGAAGCTCTGTCGGGTGCAGTTGATAGATTTTCCAAGTTTAAACACAGACCGAACAGACTTGTTATGTCCCTTGCTAGCTCACCTGCCACATGAAGCTCATCGAGGAATTAAACACCGGGACAAAGCTGTGCAAAGATATCTAACGAATAGATCCATGGATGTGAGTTCCGTGGGCAACATCACGTGCAAGGACCTTAGTAAGCGACGCACAACTCCCCCTCGCAAAATCATCGCACCTCACCAGTGACTCGACGAAGAACCCATCAACGCGACCCGCCAGACATCATCCAAAATGTAAGAAACATCACACTCATAGGAAACGACGTACCGAGAATCCATAGATGGGAGTTTGGCGGCATTTTTGAGCTGTTGGCTCAAGGGAACACTCCCGTTGCCCACCGAATGGCCACTCATTCTCAGGGAGCCTCCTGGCCATGTCAGTCACACAGCTGACCTTAAACTTTTCTGCAGGCCGAACCTTCGCACTCAGAAGCGCCTGGCGGCGTCCGTCCTTGGCTGCGGCAAGCGCAAGATCTGGCTCGACCCGAATGAGGGCAACGAAATCTCCAACGCCAACTCCCGTCAGACCATCCGCAAGCTCAAGGCCGATGGCCTCATCATCCGCAAGCCCGTCACCATGCACTCGCGTGCCCGTGCCCGAGCCCTCACTGCCGCACGACGGATTGGCAGGCACCGGGGTTTCGGTAAGAGGAAGGGTACTGCGAACGCTCGTATGCCGAGGTAGGCGAAATCTTCACACCATGGCTGGCATCACTCGGAAGGGCACACATATGCACGAATGAGGTTGCCAGTTGGAGGATGACTTCAGATGGCTGACTTGGATGTTCACAGCCGAGTCCTATGGATGAACCGTCTCCGTGTCGAGCGCCGCCTTCTCGTCAAGTACCGAGCCAGCAACAAGATCGACAAGCATCTCTACCACGAGCTATACCACCTCGCCAAGGGTAACACCTTCAAGCACAAGCGTGCTCTCGTCGAGCATGTACGTCTTTTGCCCCCATGACATCATGACTTCGTCGCCGGCCACATCAGACTACCGTCGTACCAGTTGAAGGACGCATGTTCTGACATTCTATTCTACCACAGATCCACAAGGCCAAGGCCGAGAAGCAGCGTGAGAAGATCCTCGAGGAGGAGATGGCGGCCAAGCGTGCCAAGAACAAGGCTGCCCGCGAGAGGAGACAGGAGCGGATATCGGCGAAGAGGCTGCAGCTGTCGGCGGACGAGCCGGAGACGAAGTCGTAAATGTCTTAGACCTGGTTGGCGTGTTGTGGTACATGATCATCTGGAGTGGTAATCCCACCATGAGCGGCGTGCGTGGCGTGGCTGCGTGCCTTGTGCGGCATCTGCAGTCGCTTTTTCTTGATGTATGTCTGGGTCAAATGGCAAACGAGCTTTCCGTCTTCTGCATCTTGTGCTGGCCTTATCGGCCTTCTCACATGAGAATGTTTGAGATGAATGCAGACATACCGTGTACGCTAAGCCATGCTAATGATGAATCGAGCTGCTGCTCGCCTTCCGCCAGATATTCCCCGGTCTGAGAATTGTCTATAACCCCCTCTCTTCTGATTGTCCGACATATCCGAGTCTGATTGATATAGAATGATTCTTGGGACCATGTCGATGTAGTTGAAAGTTTGACCACCATGTCAGCACACGTACGCGATCAATTAGGGAGCCAAGCACGTTCAACTCAGATAGCCTCGTCGTCTGGTTCCCTCAACGCTTGGGATCTGTCATGTCAACTCAAGGCGCGGCCCAAGACGTGATGAGTGCACACTGAGTTCCAATACCGTGAACCACAAGTACGTTGTCTGGCAAAGAATGCGGTCGGATTAATATCTACAGCCAAACGAAATACACTCGTCCAAACCAGACGGTCCGAGTGCCCCACACGCTGCTCTACAGTGACAATCTATCTTTTATCAACTCGAGAATACACGAGCTGCTCCTGAGCCACAACCCCACTCCAAGTATCACACAAACCGTAGCCAGTGTCTACAGCCACAAGTCTTTCAGGCATCCTTCCTCACCCCAAACGTCACCTCCGCCCACCTCTCCTCCTGCGCAAACCTCTCCAACCCCGTCCTCTCCATCCCACCCGGCGCCACCAAGCCTTTCGCAACATCCCTCGCCGCCCTCACACAATCATTCACCCCGACGCCGGTATACGAGTTCCCAGCCACCCTCAACCGGCCCCCAAAGTGCTTCTGCAACTGCCCATGCGCGTCCTTCATGAACTCCTCATGCCCGACGTGATACTGCGGAATGCATCTTCTCTGCATGCTAACATTGCTCGCCGCCGGCTCCTCCACCACGCCCAGATGCCGCGCCAGCACCGTCCGCGCCATCGCCACGCCTTCCTCCTCGCTCGGCTTGACCAGCCACTCGTCCCACCAGTGCCCGCCCAGCATAACAGTGACCTTGGTGCCGTCGACGGTATCTTGGCCTTTCGCGGCGTGGCTGTCGAACACGACGCCGAGCGCGCGCTCCGGGTTCTGAACGAGGGGGATGGATTGGGGGATCAGGTAGCCGAAGCCCTGCACTGGGAGGACGGAGGGGTTGCGGAAGTAGAGGTTTACGACCATGACGGTGACGGCGGGGGTCAAGAGGAGGTCGGAGAGGAGGTCCTGTGCGCCGGTGGAGTAATCGTGGGTGAGCCTGCATAGGGTTCCGGAGTAGAGGGTGGAGATGGTGAAGTCATGGGTGGATGGTTGGGCTTCGTTGTTGCGTGTGGTGATCTGTGTTTCCGTTTCAGTGTGGGGGGACGGAAGATGGGATGATGGGAGGGAGAGGAGACGGACCTTGATCTTGCCGGCTTCGCGCTGGTGTTCCAGCTTCGCGACTCTCGTGTCCGTCTTGAACGTGACATTGCCGTTCTCCGCTAGCCGAGCTTCCAGAGCCTTTGCGAGCTGCTGCAGCCCATTGCGGAACGCGAAGACGCTGCAGCGCGCCAGCTTCGTCTCGAAGTCTCTGTCCAGCTTCTGATCCCTGAGTTCCAACAGCAGATTGCTGTCTCTCTCCGGCATCACGGTGATGTTCTGCGAGACCGTGCGGTACAGCCCCTCCACCATACTACCGTAGTGCTTCTCGAAATGCCACTGCAGCGGGAATAAGCTCTTCATGCTCAGCTTCCAGATATCCCCTGCGTAGATGCCATGGATCAGTGCGGAGACCATATTCTCGGCGACACTCCGGTTCACTCTGCGCGAGAAGAATTTGCCCACGGATTCGTCCCCCGATGCGTCACGATCTGTGTCTTGAGCGACTTCGGTCAGCAGCCCTCTTACGAAACCGGTGAACACAGGTTCCGTGAAGAGTGAATAGACTCTTTCCCACAGGCTCTGCCCGGGTCCCGGCATCCGCACGAGGTGGTCCGGGTAGTATATGTAGCGGTTGCGGGCGCCGGGGTCATCTTTGGAGGTGAATATCGTATCATCGATCAAGCCCAGGTCTTGAACCTGATTGAATCCATCAAGTCAGCGAACAGCTCTTCTGGAAGGGAGAAATAGATGCGTACCAAGAGCGCCGTGAGTAGCCCATTGGGCCTCACAAACCGCAGCGTCCGCGGCCCTTGCTCGAACAGCACCGTCCCGCCATCCACTTCCACCCGCTTCGAGTGCAGCCATCCTCCGACGCGGGGGCCAGCCTCGTAGATAGTGATCTTTGCACTTGGCACCTCTTTGGAAATGTAGTACGCGGTTGCTAGGCCGGTGATGCCTCCGCCGAGAATGGCGATGTCTGCGTTGTGTGCGGAATTGGTTGCATAGCGTCTGAGATGGGTTGCGGTGAAGGCAGGCCGCGAACAGGCTTGTTTCAGGCAGGATGTGAGGAGTGCATGTCTCCTCATCACCATTGCACCGTGGAGGAGTTTGCTGATGACCTTGTAGCGTGGTTGGCCTCCTCAGAGGGGCAGTAGTTGATGGTCGTGACGTTGACGTTGAGCTTCGCCTATCTGCCTCAGGCAGCATGTTGACCATAATCATATCCATCATGGCCGCAACAGCAGCGAAGGTACTGGGCTATAGGCTCAAGTGCTGCGTACTAGGCTTGGGTGGATATTCATGGGATTTCGAATTTTTGAAACGGTGGTAGGCACAGTTCATGAGACAGATGATGTTCGACCTGAAGGCGCAGAGACCGCAGTCTCCAGCCTAGAATGAGGATGCCATTCCGTCTCAGCCAATATTGTAAGGCTACAGTGTAGATGTAGGAACGGAAAGCTCGAGAACCCAGAATTCCACCCATCCGCAAGACGCCAATGTCCCTCCCTTACCCAGGTACATGATACAACCTCCCGCCCCAAGAACAGCTGGTATCTCTCAACAACCACATAATCCTCCCTCACACGCCTTCTGCGAGCTTAGACATGAATCTGCGTCTCCATTTGGGTTTGCGCCTCCCCCGCTGGCATACCGTCCGCCTGGCTATCCCCACTACCCGGCAGGATAAGTTCTTCCTCGCCATCCTCGTCAACGAACTTGCGCTCACTAACATGCGCCTGCTTCTCGCTACCGGCTTGCCAGACCTTGTCGGCGAATCGCCCCCTCTTCTGACCCTCGGCGTGCTTGTACGGACATGCAGCGTTGGTGCACGGATCGTACTTGCACATGGTCGGGTTGTGCCAGAACGTGCAGCCCGGAACGTTGCAGTCCGCTCCGTTACGGCAAGACGCCACAGACGGATGCTTGAATGGACAGTGCGGATTTGTGCAGTTGGGCCAGTATTTGCAGTCTTGCTCGGCCTGATGCAAGATCCTTTGTGCCGGGGAAGGGTGCTTGCCGACGCACTTGTGGTTCTTACAGGCAGCACCGAAGGAGCAGGTGTCGGTCATGTCGATTGCGATGTTGGGTGGTGCCGCAGGCGACTGGTGCACGAAGGGACAGTCTGGTTTCGTGCATGCGAGGTTAAACTTGCAAACGGTTTCGGAAGAGTTTCGCGTAGGTGTGAGTGCTGAATCAAGGGGTGTCGTCGGAGTCTGAGCGTCGCCGCTCATGACCGCATCTCCCTGGCCCTGTGCAGAGCCCGCTTGATGTTGCTGTCGCCTGTTTTGAAAGCCGCCGTTCTGCCTCGGACCTTTGCCCTGAACACGATCGAAAAGTGACTTTCCGCCCTGTTGCGCCGGCGATGGCATCGCATTCTGGAAGGCAGGGTTGATAGCCGGCCCGCCTACACCCGCACCTTGAGTTGCGAACATGGCCATCATCTGAGCCTGCTGCTCAAGCAGCTTGTAGAACTGCATCTGCTGTTCCGGCGACATTCTTAGCCCTGCTTGCGGCATCATGGGACCGCCCGGACCCATGTTCGGCATCGGCATGGCATTCATCGGCCTGTTGTTCGCCGTTGCCATGCCCCGTTGTATTTGCTGACTTCGAGGACCCTTTGGAGGCTCTCTGGCTGCGTGGCTATTTATTCGGCCTGTCCCGGTCGTAGTTCGCACACGATGTAGCGCTGCATCCCCTGACCGATCCATAGCCTTATTCAACTGTCCCAGTATGCGCTTGTCTCGCGTCTTGCCATTGCGCATGGCCTTTGGTCCGGTTGGTCTACGACTTACAGTTAGTGGATGCTTGCTTGTACTACAGGTAGGACCAGCCACGTACATAGAGCCTTGCGCTCCGTCTGCCCCGTCTCCCATCTCAGCATCGTTCTCTAGAGATGCGGAAGCCCCATCCATCCCGCTGTCTGGTTGCGCGGCATCTGTGGCAATTTCATGTGTCTCCGCCGGCTGGGTTGATGCCGCTGCGGGCGCAGCTCCGCCGTTCAATTGCGCATTCAAGACTTGCACTTGTTCAAATAGCCACCGCGAGAAATCTATCGCACCAGAGTCCTCCGGACCGAGACCTAATAAATCGTTCGACAGTTCCGAAGCTATCTGATCTTGCGTCTTGCCGTTGACCAGCATGAGAATGATGTACTCAGACAGCGCAGAGTCGTCTGCGCCCGTGGACCACCCCACTTCCGAGAGCTTTGGTTGCACCACATTCTGAAGCGCTTCTGCGAGAGGCGTACCGATAGCTACCTCTACTGCCGCCATATCGACTGGTAGGGAGAGAGATCAGGCACAAAGGAATGTGCGATGTGAAAGGAGGTATATTGGAAAGGAGAGTGGCGAGGCTGACTTGCCTCTGGGGAGCGAGCGCGGGTTTATCGCCGTGAGAGTGATGCTATGAGGCCAAGTAGAGGTGTGTCTCAGTGTCGGCGATGTGGAAGGAGAGGCGGTGTTGAGGTATCTTGCAGTGACGGATGCAGACAATGAGTTGCTTTGACTTTGACGTGAGGCTTGGCGATGTGGCTGACAAACCTTTCCTCTCTCGGCCAGGGAGACTTGGAGAACATCCCGACTCCTCGAACTTTTCCCCGTTCTTCACTTGCGCGACATCGCGACAACAACATCCATTAGTATCACCCACTTCCTCGCCGATTGTACAACGCCATCATGTCCAGCCGCGGCGGCACCACCCTCTACGTGACTGGCTTCGGCCACGGCACGCGCGCCCGCGACCTAGCCTACGAATTCGAACGGTACGTCTCCTCAGCTTCATGAGCCCGAGTCGGTCGTCGCCGTCGTCGCACTCCCCCGACCGGTCGCTCGAGCCGATAGCTACGTTCGATGCCCCTCTACCTCCCCGTAACGATCGAACGGTCGCTTCGATGAAAACCCTTTTTCATGTCCCTCACTTCGAGCCCGCTTTCCGTCAACACCAGCGTCTATCGTCTCCTCGTCGTCCAACGAACCTCTCTCGATCTAACATCCTCTCGAAGGTACGGACGTCTTGTCCGCTGCGATATTCCAGCTCCGCGCTCCGCATCAAGTCGGCTGTAAGTGCAATTAGGGCTGGCTTGTGAGAAGTGAGATCATGCTAATTTCCCTACTAGCTTCGCTTTTGTTGAGTACGAGAGCCGTCGGGATGCCGACGATGCTTATCATGAGATGCACAACAAGCGTATTGGACGTGATGATCTGCTGAAGATTGAGGCAGGTCTTGTTCTACCGGAACATCTGTCTGTGTATACTGACGCCATACAGTGGGCTCGCACTCCCCCATCTGCATCCTGGCGCTTTGACTCTGGATCAGGTCGTGAGGCTCGTCCACCCCGCCGTGAGCGCTCTCCTCGTCGCAGCGGTCGCAGCCAGTCTCCACCTCGCCGTGGCCGTGGTGACTACTCGCCGCGCAAGGACGACCGTCGCGACCGTGACTACGACCGACGCGATCGCGACCGCAGTCGAAGCCCAGACGACCGGGATCGGGACATGAAGGACGTCCGCGACAGAGATGATGACCGTGAGCGCGAACGCGATCGGGACCGTGAGAACGGCACGAACGGAGACGACAGGAAGGGTCAGCACTTCACACACCCTCTAATCACAACTATATACCGGTACTAACGCAAGACATTTCAGTCGACTCGCCACCACCTGCGGCGCATGACGAGCTTGATACCGCTGAGTAGAGAGACGACGAATTGTATTTGCGAAGGCGCACCACTTAAAGATCTTAGATTGACTCTTCCCATCCGATAATGCTTTTTCCGCCATCGACTGTATGCGATATTAAGGGGAGCGGTGGCTTGGTGGGGATTCTGGAGTGGCTCCGTCAAGTCAGCTCTCATTCATGCTTTAGATAGCAATGGATATCAAATTGCCTGCATTGTCTTCGTCCCTGAGAAGTACAGCTTTGAATGATTACATGAGATTTGTATGTAGGATATCGTCCAGTGGTACCTCCACTTGAATCCAAAGAGAACGCAGCAGTCCCTTACGACAATTCATCAAAACAACGGCACCTTCGTACTCTAGAGATACCTCAGTTTCTTGTAGTTAGAAGTCGGAGGATATCTGTCGGACATACAGGTATTTGCCGGAGATAGCAAGTAGACCCTGACCCTCTTTGTGTGGACCCACCTTCCAGCACCATCGTGTACATTCCCATCTACGAATTTCCGTGCTGATTGAGCTACCAACACCAAAGCCGCAGGATGGCAGACCAACAAAGCCCATAACCGAAAACCGCAGCGCTCGCACCCACACCCATCAACCCAACCCTCCGATGCCGCGCCGCAGCGCTCCCTCATCATCATCACCATCATCGGCCAAACTCCCCAAAAACTGGCCCCCAACCCTTCCCTACCTCACCGCCCCCATCTACTCTAAAAACCTCACCCTCTCCGCCCTCCGCACCTCCCACCCCTCCTCCCCCGCCCTCATCCTCCCCGCCTCCTCCCTCACGCTCCCCAGCCCCCTCGTAACCATCCTACCCATCCACACCCCCACCCACCCAGCCCACAACCAGCACGGCCTCTTCGCCGCGCGCGCCCTGCCGCCCGACACGTTTGTCCTGGAGTACCTGGGCGTCGTGCACGGCGCCGCGGACGCGGATGAGGGGTCCGACTACGACTTGAGTCTGGACCGGGAGGCGGGGGTGGGCGTGGATGCCGCGGGGATGGGGAATGAGGCGCGGTTTGTGAATGATTATAGGGGGGTTAGGGATCGGGGGCCGAATGCGGAGTTTAGGGAGTGTTGGGTGGAGGTTCAGGGAGGAGGGAGGGGGAGGGGTGGTGCGGTGGGGAAGGGGGAGAAGGCGTGGGAGAAGAGGATGGGGGTGTTTGTGTTGGGGGCGGGGAAGAGTGGGAAGAGGGCGGGGGGCATTAGGAGGGGGGAGGAGATTGTTGTTAGTTATGGGAAGGGGTTTTGGAGGGGGCGGAGCGGGCAGGATGAAGGGGGGGATGGAGGGGATTGATGAGTATGGAGGCTAAGTCTACGAAAAGAGTTGAAGATGTTGAAGAGTAGGCCAACGATCGAGTGGTGAAACTGTTCCGGTGCTGCACATGCAGAAACCTCCGATGGCGCTCCGACAGTAGAAAGGGTTGGTAAAGATGGCAAGGGGAGTATGAGGTTGAAGTGGCTGTCATAAGGACGTCACGAGCACGGAGTTCTTTCGATAGCCTTGACCAGCTCCAGATGGAAGAAGAAGGCAAGTGGAGGCCGAGTCGCAACTTCTGCGACGGCTAGAGACCCCTGCGACGGCGCCCCGAGCAATGGTGGACAGAGTGCTCCGGTCCTTGTGCATTCGCTCGGTGTTCAGCACAGCAAATCATCAGTCTCTACGAAGGATACTCGTTGGAGTCTCTGACGGCAGTTCGTACTCGACAAGTTTGAGAGGATGGAACCAAACGATCATCGCAGTTGAATCAGGTACAACACCACTCGAAATAGTTAAGAGATGGGATGAAGGTGAATGCATAGACTGCTCGATTCGCCTTTCTTCTGTTCGACCTCCTCATCCAGCTCATCGTAACTCGTTGCGCTGTCATGCAAAACCAATAGGGTTTCGCGTTCCATATCTTGACTTACACCTTGCTCGATCTCTCACGCCTCAAGGGCGTTCATCTCGAAAGCCGCTTCAGAGATGGGACAAGAACAAGACCACTTCATCGTACTTGTTGTACGCGCTCTACATGTGCCAACAAGCCATGTGAATGAGTACTTTCCCCGGCAGATTTAGGAGGCCTCTGCCATGACCTGAGATCCACCCCTGCTGTCGTGATGATTCGGGTCCGCGACGGCACGTTCGTCATCAGGATTCTGCTGCCGACCTCAATCGAAGCGAGGACCATCACGATGTCACTACTGCATGTGACCGTCTTCATCACCGATTCATCAACCGCGTCTTGCTGCTCCCTGTCAAGATGCCCTGTTTGTGTAAGCCGGGATAAAGACGACCGGGGCAATGACGTGCAGCCTGGCCAGTCGGCAGTGATGCAGGAAGCCTGCCCAGGTGGAGTCTTCACGCGCACCCCAGCAAATCTATCCTTGGAAACGGTAGCGCCGAAGATGCCCATCACTCCAGAACAGCAGCTCCACAGCGTCGAGTTGTTCTGGAGCATGGCTGGGGAAAAACAAGCAGTGCCTTTACAAACAGTGACTTTGTGGAACCCCCCACAGCGCCATCAGCATGGTGCGACAGGCTACTGTGGCCCCGTTAGCAAAGTATCGCCAATTTAGTGGCAACGCTTGGAGCTCCGCCTTGTGGAAACCACGCCGAGCTGTCTTATCGCTTGGCCTGATGCAGGAACCCGTCCCTTGTAGGGGCAAGCCAATCAGAGTCGCCAACTCCACTGACAGTGGCAAGCTAGAGCTTCGTCCACCGCGACCTTGCGCGATACGGAAGAGTCAGGGCAACGGCTGGGCTGTTGTGTGCCCGTGTCAGACGGCATGACTGGCAGGCATCATCGCCGGCCGGAAGATTATCACACAACCCTCCTTCAATCGAGGCGGCTCACTATGTTGTCGGCAATTCGACTTCACATTTCACACAGCAACTGCGCTCTACGACCAATGTGCGACGAAAAGAAGCTCCAACACAGTGCCGCGATTGTTCTATTGTCATCGACTCCACCCTCTCACTCTGTGACCGGAGGATGCAGACGCAGCTAACCGCTGGCCCGGAGACGGCCTGCGCAGCCCTGACAAGGCCCGGGCGCCAGGGGCAGCATCCCTCCAACTCCCACCTGGTATCCTCCAACGGTCCGCCGTAGCATTTACCTGGTCCGGGACTAGCGACTGGCTGGCGGCCGATAATGTCACAATATCCTTTCCACGCGGGTGAATTGCCGGAAATGGGTCCCTGCTCGACACACCCACTTCACCAGGCCAACGTCCAATCACGACGGCTCCTCTGCCAAAAGCCCTCTCGCGTTGCCCTGTCCGCTGCTGCACTCCCCCAACGCAATCAGCAGCCCTGGTAACTCTCGAGTATAAGTTTTGCTTCTCCCAATTTCCTCTCCGTTTTCTTCCTTCCTTCCTCTTCATCCACGCACTCTCGCTTCTTGCCAGAATCACCGCACCGGTTTTCACACCGATCACATTCGCTTTCGTCGAACGTTAATAGAACCGTCTTCCTCGTCCTCGAGAACTTCCCGTACTTTACGTTTTCCGTAAATACCTAATACCAACCACAAAATGCGCTACTCCGCTGCCGTCGCCGCCGCCGCGCTCGTCGCTGGTGCCAACGCCTGGGGCAACTCCACCGGCATGGTCTACACCACCGAGGTCGTGACTGCTTTCACCACCTACTGCCCGTCGGCCACCGAGGTGACCCACGGCGGCAAGACCTACACCGTCTCTTCGGTAAGCATGAGCAATCTTCCCCCTCAGACTCACCATGACCAACGGGACTAACACGAAACGCAAGGCCACCACCCTCACCATCAGCGACTGCCCCTGCACCATCACCAAGCCCGTGAGCTCCGCCCCGGCGGCCAGCAGCCCCGCCGCCCCCGTCGTCGTCCCCTCCAGCAGCGCCCCAGCTCCGGCCGTCCCCTCAAGCTCCAGCCCCGCCGCTCCAGTCGTTCCATCCAGCTCTTCCCCAGCGGCTCCGGCCGTCCCATCCAGCTCCTCTCCAGCAGCCCCAGTCGTCCCCAGCAGCTCCGCCGCCAATCCCACCACCAGCGCCGCCCCCGTCGTCCCGGGCTCCAGCTCCGGCTCCCCGGCCGCGCCCGTCGTCGTGCCGTCCACCTACGTGACCGTCTCCTCGGCCCCGGCCGGCGGCAACGGCACCGTGCCGACGTACAAGGCGCCGTCCACCCCGGCCCAGTCCGGCTCTGCCGGGTCAGGTGCGAGTGCCAGCAAGACCACCGCTGCTGTCGCGACGTTCACGGGCGCGGCGAACAAGGCGTTCGCGGCTTCGGGGGCGGGGCTGGCGGCGGTGTTCGGGATTGCTGCTTACGTTTTGTAGGCGGTGGTAGATGGGGTTGTTCGATTGAGTGGTTGCTGTTGTTCTCTGTTGGTCGGGGGTGCGCCCTCGAGCGCGGTTAATCTTCGCGGTTTCTTGTAACTCTTAATGATGGCATGTTGGGTGGGAACGATGTACGAATGTCGTCGTGGCGGGAGGGGTGATGCGCGGTTCTAATCGTGTGTTCATGTAATATGTGTACGACCTAGACAAGTTGATCGACATGATGTTCCGCCGTCTTACCATTCCTCGAATGCTTAATCGTCGGTGTGTTAGTGAGTGAGGTGTGCTGAATGCAAATGCACGCTGCTTTCCTGTCCAATCTCGACGGTACGAGTCCCTCTTCGGATGAGTCCTGTCGCGGAGTGTCGCGTCCTATTCTTCGCGTTCTAGCAAAAGGGATGTATCGGTCGACGGTATCATTGCGAAGCAGTCGCCCAGATTCGAGGGGCAACATCGCAATCTCATTTACGACTCTCCTCGATATCGAGCTGGCAGGGCTTCTTCTCTTGGCATTAAAGGCGAGACGTGTGATGGTTCAGTGAGACTGCCCGTGACTGCCTTTGACTACAATGAGTGAACGATAGGTGTCTCTGGATATTTATGGGAGAAAAAGGATTGACGATAAAACTCAGGTCGCGAAGCATGATAGCTGTGTTTCGGTAGGGAACGGGCGCTGCTGAGGATTTGGTGTCGCTGGCACTACTGTTGCTATACTGGATGGTGTTTTATAAAAAACTTCCTTAGTTATGTTCCCTTACCTTCTAAGGTGAATTACACTAGTAAACAAGACTAGGGCATAAATCACACATAATAAATATTCAGTTTGTTAGGCTTATCAAGGCCTATTAAAACTGTTGGAAGCCCTAGGCGGATATTGTCAACGCGTCGACGACACGTACGTCTGTTGCTGCAACATGCTGGTAGTGATGTCAGATGATCGCAAATGCATTATGCATTACCCTATGTAGTCTTCCGTTAACGTTAGTTAATAAATACCAGCAATCTGCCAGAGGAAAAAAAACCACGTCTTAAGGCTCCATAGCGACATCTTACACATATGCAATCATTTTAGTCCCCCGATTAGGCGTCATTCTTGGTGTAAATGAATAGTAGAGTTCTATCTCCCATCTGTGATTCATTCTTGTAATTCCAGCATAATCCATGGACCATGTTTGTTAGAGTCTGAGGCATATGTGCAAGACGTGACGGTAATCTGAAGGATTTAGAGAGAGTGGAGTACTCAAAACTCAAGCACGAGCATCCCAGTCCTTTTTGAAGATTCAATCCAGCTTCACCTTATACTGAAACGACAGAGTTTTGAAGCCTCTCTAGAAGAAAACACCTTAAATTAATCGATGGATGCTTACTTAGTACTGTGAGACGTTCTGACCTACTTTGTTTGAATCCCCTGCTAGATTCTCTGACAGATGGTATTTTCAATGGCGTTCAACGACTGGTTAGTTGAGTGGTCATCAGGGTTTCTGACACTTGTTTCAGAAGTCTTAGTGCGACTCGTGCGCTGAACACGCAACCAGGTGGGTTATCAAGAAACCCCTAGAGCTTGTTTGGCCCATCAGAAGTACCCACATCGACTTCACGATGACTTACTAACTAGAACCAACGTCAATCGGAGATACTCGGGATGGCATCCAACCGTCCAGCAGATTCATGTTGGCGTCTTCGATGACTCCGTGCTCACGAAGTGTTGTATCGGGTGATGGCCTTCTGACACGTTCCTGACAAGGACCTCACCTTCCCAACTTGGACAGACCTGCATGAGGGGTATTAGATCCGGCACCTGGGTCCCCGATCGACACTGCATCCTCGGGGTCCTCCAGATGGTCACAATGATGCAATTCTTACAAATCCCATCAACGTCTCTTCGCTTAAACCTTGTTCACGGTCAACAAGAAGAAAACAAAACGGCGAGAGTGAACCAATAGACAAAGCAAAACGAGAGGTGACGTACAACGGAATAGTTTCATGGTGATGCAACGCCTTCTTAAGGTTCGCAGACAGAAACTAGGGCAGCGTTGCCAACAGACCAATTCATTGTCATAGGCCTTCAAGTATCTCCTGTCAACGGTGTCGTGTGAAAGCGTTCGTTCTGCCAAAGGAATATCAACACCAGGCCGATGCGTGGATGTCCCTTAACAGGAAACGGCTTACGGCTTACGGCTTCCGTAGAAGCATCCTAAACCAGTGGTTCAATCAGCGTCCAGCGCAGGTGTGCAGTGTGAAGCTCGTCTGAGCCTCCGAGGCCATGCCGCCGCGGACCAGATAGATAAGGGAGTCTGGGATACCCTCCGGCATCGTACAGCGGGATGTCGTGAACCCCAACATTCACTTCCCCACGCTGCGGCAAGGACCTCCCGAAGTCGAACTACTATTCGGTGGGAGCTCCTTTGCCACCCGCGGAGCTCATGGCGATGCTTGGCGCAGGTGCGGGATTCAGAGTTGTATCACAAATTCGACGTCATATGCAACGTTTATTCGGGGTCCAAAGGATCTCGCCGCGCGGCATGAACTGATGCTGTCGAGACTCGTTGAATCCGTCGAAAGGAAGCTGATGAAAAGAAGGGACTATCTTGTTGGAGGACGGATGCCTCGCGCCGCATGGATGACGTTGATGGATCGTGGCTGAGGTTGTCTCCTCCGTATGAGCCACAATGGCCAGCCAGAAAGTATCACGCGGCTTTGGGACCACGCAAGCTATTGTACTTGAAACTCCCGCTATCAGTGCGCTGACCTCGAAACCGCAAATGATGGACAGGCACACGAGTTTAGCTCAATTGCCGTGAGTCTTGGAATGGGCAAGCTGAGAAAACGTGCTTTCGGCTTCGTAGGAAAGCGTTCCGTAGCTGCTCGCGGGCGATCCCGAGCTGTCACCTGAGCCTGCATCGCGTCCAATACTAGGAATCGAAAGGCGCGACAAAGGATTAACTTTAGCCACACTTCAGTTTGTGGTCCAGGCAAGCCATGCCGTATCCAGGTGGGAGAACATGCCGCAAGGCACAGTCCGCGGTCATGTCTCTGCCCTGCCAACATTGTGGCCCACCTTTTTCTCGATGGGCGATGTGGTAAATGAACGTCATAATAGCATCAAGGGAGGAACCTCCTGTGCAAAAATCTATTTCTTTCAAAGAGGCACGCTTCAGCTGCAATTTAAGTTCACACGTTCCAAGTTTCCCATTGAAGTTTCCTAGAACAAATCCCCCAAGCCGATCTGGACTGTCCCGCCCTTGTCTTCAGCAGCCCACCTCCACGACACAACCCTGGCCTGGAAGTACCTTCTCCAACCGGCTCCAACCTTACACGCTAGACCAATCGCTTTCTCTGGAAAGTGCATTGTACCTCGTGTTGCCCATTTAATTTTATAAGGACCCCGCTCCGCTGTCCTATCTCCTCCTCCTCCACCCAAACACAACTCCGAGCTCCAAATTGTTACACACCAACCTATGCGTTCGCGATTCGCAAAGCTTCACGTTATGAATTCGGCACCGAAGAATTCCGAGGTGGTGAGTATTCTTTGAACCAGATGCTTCTCAAATGCTGTGGCTAACAATATCTTAGGAACTCGGCTATCAGAAGTACCTGCTCCTCTCTGCACAACAAGAGCAACTCCTCCAGCGACTCTCCCCGATCGCCTCGCCAGGCTCGCTATCGTTCGCCTCGTCACCAACTCAAACAACTCCATCGACAACTTACATGGCGCCCGACATGATACTGTCACCGGTTTCTACAAACTCCTCACCGACCCTCATCGCTGCAGACCATGCAGACGAAACCAAGCTGCATGAGACCACTCAGCAGATCAAGGCCACACTCACCGAGCTGATCAACTGCGAGTCGGTCAAGCACGACGACAAGTTTCGGCAGTGGGTGCAAGCGCGACTGATGGATGCGGAACAAGAGCTGCGGCGACAGCGACGCCGGCGGAGCAGTATCGAGAGGGAGGCTCTCGAAGCCATGGCTCTCTGATTGCTCTCATTACCGTTGCACTGTACCACCAAGGCGTTCTCGGAGGAAATCGTAGGATACTGGTTATTGGTTATGCTTGAGTGTGTTCCCGGATGAAGGATGTCTGGCGCTCTGGCGCCCGTGGTTTGCTTCTATGCACAGCGGTTGGTACATGGCGATTTGCCTGGGGATTCAGGCCTATGATATCCCAGCGTGAAGCGCTACGCGGCGCTCTGCTACCGCTCTCTTGTATCTGCAGCAGTACTGTATCTTTCACAATTCAAACAGTCACATCGTGTTGCACGATGATCGCAAGAGTCCTATCTCCAGCTTATCTTGTGAATGCTGAATGTCGCATGTCAGCCTGAACAGTCGTAGTCACCTCGTACAAATCGACAGATCGAAGCTTCGAAAGAATGAGGGGAAAGCTCTGAGGGAAGTTCCGGTCGTTCAACCCCAACCGATTCCACCCAACCGTTCAGCGGGATCGAATGATGCCATGCATTGATCTGCACGGTTCCCTGCATGATGGAGGAACATGCGTGGTGGTTTTCACATGCTTTGAGCCTATCAAATGAGTTGCTGTTAGCTGTACTCGCAGGCGTGAGGGAGTTGTTACGGCATAAATTTCCGAGCGCTTTCGTAGGGCTGGATGAGCTCTGCTCTTGAAACGCTCAGTGGTCGTAAAAGCTCTCGGCGACGCTGTGTAACGCTCGACAGACTATGTCAGTTTCAAAAAGTAGCGGAAGATGCCGATTGATTTGGTAAAGCCAAGAGGCCGAATGGGTTTGAGAGACGCGGACTGTTCGAAACTGCATAGAGGAGCGTCATGATTCCCTTTGGCTGCACTAGCTGTTGAGGTGAGTTTCGATGATGATGCACAAGAAGCAGCCGCGTTCACGGGTTGAAATGCGGGGAGTATCTCAGAATTGTCCTTTGCATGATCCCCAGAGTCCATCTTATCGATCAGTGCTAAGGACATAAGTGCTGGAACTTCGATCGAATAGGTATCAAGAGTACCTAGTGCCCGCAGGGTTATTCGGATTTGGTGAAGTCATCCCGCCACACCTTGCCGCTTCCACCCCGCGTTTGCACATCGCCGCGCATGCATGTGTCAAAGCTCGATGCAGGTGCCTGTCAAACGAAAACTTTCCTCCTCAGGTCCAGGGTACGCACTCACTATACGCGTTTCCAGACAAGGAAATAGTAACAGTAGCTGCCAGCATGTCCTGCACCCACGTCAACGCCCCAGAGCTTCGCCCTCCGGGTCCAAACCAGCCGGTGTACCGTGAAGACTGCACACAATGCTTCGATTCGATAGACGACCCTGCCGGCTTGAACGTATGCCTCTATTGCTTCAACGGCGGATGCGCCGGCGAAAGGAACCATGCTCTCCTTCACTCCCAGTCGACAAAACATCCTCTCGTTCTCAGCATCAGACGGACGCGCAAGAAAGTAAAGCGGGATGAGCCCCCTCAGAAGATATCGAAGCTTGCCATCGCTGCGGAGACTGAGGCAGACCGGTATGACACGTCAACGCGCGTTCAGTGCTACGACTGCGGCGTCGAAGATGTGGACAAGAACGCAGGCAAGCTGCCTCAAGTGGTCGACGCGGTGCTCAAGGCAAACACTTTCGCGCGGCAGGAGGAGGTCAAGGCTTGGGAACAAGAGATGGTTCCATGCGAACACACACTCTGTCTGGAGCAGGAGGCGCCAAGAGAGATTGCTTCTCAGGATCTAGGCCACTGCTCCAAGTGCGAGCTGAAGGAGAATCTATGGCTCTGCTTGACCTGCGGCAACCTAGGCTGCGGTCGTGCCCAATACGGAGGTGTTGGTGGAAATTCACATGGCCTTGACCATACAACCACGACAGGACATCCTGTTGCTGTCAAACTTGGATCTCTGACTGCAGATGGCACGGCAGACATATACTGCTATGCGTGCAATGAGGAGCGCGTCGATCCTGAACTCGTTGCGCATCTGGCTCACTGGGGCATTGATATCGCGAATCGACAGAAAACCGAGAAGAGCTTGACCGAGATGCAGATCGAGCAAAATCTACGGTGGGAGTTCTCCATGACGACTGAGGACGGCAAGGAGTTGAAGCCAGTTTTTGGGAGCGGCTTTACTGGCCTCAAGAATCTTGGAAATAGCTGCTACATGAACAGCGTGTTGCAGTCGCTCTTCGACATGCCGGAATTCCAGCAGCGATACTACCACTCCGATGAGGCCCCGCCATCCGTTCAAGCTCCAGCCGAAGATCTAGAAACTCAGCTGCGGAAGATGGCGGATGGACTTCTGTCAGGCCGCTACTCCAAGCCAGACAGCGATGTCATTGTGTCTGAACACACACCAGAAGTACCCCACCAGAAAGGTCTCGCACCAGCCATGCTTAAGCATCTGGTTGGTCGGGGTCATCCCGAGTTCTCTACCATGCGGCAACAGGACTCCTTCGAATTCCTGTTGCACCTTCTCAAGATGATCACACGCTCGCAACACGTGGCTCCACTCCAAGATCCAGTGGATGCCTTCCGGTTTGCGATGGAGCAGCGGTTGCAGTGTCTCAGCTGTAAGCGAGTCCGATATCGTACAGACGAGCAGGAGAATATCTCTATCCCAGTTCCTATCAGGCGGCTACCAAAGGACAGTAGCATGGAGACTACCGATGGCAGCAGCAAAGATGTTGACAAGGAGGAGTTTGTACCTGTGTCGTTAAAGGAATGTCTCGACATCTTTACAGCAGATGAGATGGTGGAGCTGACGTGCCCGGCTTGTGGCAGCAAAGACGGTTTCTCTAAGCGAAGTATGTTCAAAACATTCCCTACAGTGCTAGCAGTGAATGCGCGCCGGTTCGAGATCGTCAACTGGGTACCTACGAAGCAGGATGTTCCTGTCATGGTCGGCGACGAAGCGATATCATTCGATGCATACAGATCAAACGGCTTGCAAGACGGAGAAGAACTACTTCCTGAGGAGGCGGAAGCGGCCGCATCGTCCAAGTTCGTGCCGAATGAGGCAGTTCTGGGAATGCTAGAGGCGATGGGCTTCCCTCGTGTCCGCTGCGAGAAGGCGCTGCATGCTACCGGAAACGAAGACGCGGAGGCTGCTTCTAACTGGCTTTTCGCGCACATGGACGACTCCGACATCGACACTCCCGTCGATCTCGGCGGCTCTAGTATTACGGGTGGTGCTGCTACTGCAATTGATCCGGAGAAGATTGAGCAGCTGGGCATGATGGGTTTCAATGCACCTCAAGCTCGGCAAGCTCTGAAGGAGACGGGAGGAGACATGGAACGGGCCGTGGACTGGTTGTTCAATCATCCTGATGCTCCGGGTGACTTTGGAGATGACAGTGCTGCTGGCCAGCCTGCGGCAGAACCGAAAGAGAAGGCTCTTTCTGGCAGTGACAAGCTTCCAGCAAACTTTCAGCTTCAGTCGATTGTGTGTCACAAGGGCAGCTCGATTCATGCAGGGTAAGCTTTCACCATGGCTCGATAAGGAGCTTCAGCTAACGTATCCAGGCACTACGTCGCATTCGTTAGAAAGCAACTCCCCGAGGAGAATAAGGCGTCCTGGGTTCTGTTCAATGACGAGAAAGTCGCAAAGGCAGCTGATGTGGAAGAGATGAAGAAATTTGCATATGTGTACTTCTTCCGGCGTCTGTGATCGGATAGAAAGCATGAGGACTTTCGGTCTGAGCGACAGGGATTTGCATTGCAGCCGGCGCAGTAGAAGCGCAATTGGCATTCTTGATACAAGATAGACGTAAGAGGAGATTTCTGTATTATCTTCCATGAATAACTCTCGGAAGTCGTGGAATAGAATCCCATGGGCACGTGATCTTGCTTGCTGGTGCCCTGATGAAGCACTTCTGATCTATGCAAACTTCTGGCACAATGGCAAACAGCTCTAGCATGATACTTTATACCGATCTGCTTTCATGTCCTGTCTTTTGTGTTCTCAACCTGGTCGTCATTCCTACCGAAGATTTCCATAACGTGGGGCGGATCACGTGCATGACAGCCGAGACCGATCTGCTTTGTGACGCTATCAACGCTCCATCAACTTCAATCGGTTTCCTTCCTTCGAACAACCACCTCAACGCCCTACAACATCGCGAAAACTCCAAGATACCCTGTCAAATTTAATCACACAATCAGAACCGAACACAAAACCTACATACATACCACGCGCACGATGTTCCGAAGAGTCGTCGCCACAGTACCGGTCCAAGCCGGCCGCATCCTCTCCACCGCCGCACGTCCACAATTCGTCTCACCGCTAAGGACAGCAGCGCCAGCGGCAGTGCAGGCCAGCAGCAGGAGAAATTACCATGAGAAAGATAAGTCCATCCACTCCACGCAGGGGCAATCCTCGAGCACCACCTACCCACCACCACCCCTCCACCCCACACCCACAGAACGCTCAGCTAACACACCCAGCACTGCTCGACCACTACAGCCGCCCGCGCAATGTGGGCTCGATGCCCAAGAACGACCAGGACGTCGGCACCGGGTTGGTCGGCGCGCCGGCCTGCGGCGACGTGATGAAGCTGCAGATCCGGGTCGACCCGAACGGCGACCGCATCACGGAGGTCAAGTTCAAGACGTTCGGCTGCGGCTCCGCCATCGCGAGCAGCAGCTACCTGACCGAGCTGGTGCGGGGGATGACGCTGGAGGAGGCCGGGAGGATACGGAATACCGAGATTGCGAAGGAGCTTTGTTTGCCGCCGGTTAAGTGTATGTTCTGGTCCTGAACTCCCTGGGAACGGTGGATGCGGGAGGTGCTGGGGTTTATGCTTGGGACGATGGTGTGCTAACACGATGGGCTCGATAGTGCACTGCTCGATGCTGGCGGAGGACGCGATCAAGAGCGCGATCAGCAACTACTACACCAAGAACCCCAAGGCGAAGCAGACGGACTTGGGCGGCACGAACGCGCCGATGCCGAAGATTGAGGTCGAGACTGTGACGCAGGGTGCGACGGCGTAGTGAGTGTCTACTGTGGAGGAGGAGTGCGCTGGGAGAAATACCCGAGCGAGATTGTGAAGTCATGTCTGGTTGGTTGGTCGGTCTTTGGCGTCTTCAACCCTCGTTCATGTTGTGCCTCTTAGTAGGTTGTGAGACATGGGCCTTTCGCTTCTCGTGTATAAGTTGAAGAGTTCTACTTAGGAGTCTGGGGGAGCAAGCCAAAATCTACGATATCAACTGGCCGGTGAGTGGAGTGTAGCTAATCACTTGACATGAAGTGGTAGTACGATCACTGGGTCGAGGTTACAAGCAAGGTCAAACTACTCTTCGCAATATTGGGTTGAGTGAAATGCTTGCCTGTAGTAGAATAGACAGTTTTACAGCCACACCATACCTAAAAATCCTAGATGCCCAGACCCGTATTCAACGCCAAATGTCTTGTGATGCGCGAACGACTCCACGTGAGGACAGCCTTTCAGCTGACGCAGGGGATTTCAGACCAATACAGGAGCCAAGATGCCACTTGCTTAGGTTACCATGGTAAGTTTAGGTTTTGACAAAACGATTTGAATGGTTTATACTTTGAAGCGAGGAAAGCATCTAGCCTCCATAATCTGCTGAGATACTACTTAGGCCAAGTGAATTGCCAGCTGAACATCACCAAGAAAGATTAATGCACTGACGGAAACATGTTTATTCAGATTCAAGAATGAATAGCGGTAAGTTGGTAGTTCCTGCTCAGCCGTGAAATTGAATGTACACAGATGCTGAAGCGAGCTGCGCGGACATTTTGACAACAAACGACCGAAAATTGGCAATGAGACAGCTGATTCATCTGGAAACTACTCACATGCTTATTGCAATGTCAACTTTTGATAGGGAGGATATTGATGGAATGGCAATGTTCGCTTATCCGGTGGAATGAGCCGAATCGCTTCCTGGAATGCGTTGGATCGCGTGGGAGACAAAAATAGATGCACAGCCACGCGTCCACCCTTTTAGTAACGGCGTGACGATAGCAAGCATTACAGCCGCAGACGAGATTTGACAGTTCTATCTTTTTGACCAAGCAATAGTGCAAAAGCTAAAACTCATGCTGGAAACCCGAGAGCCCTTGTTGGCATCGTGAACAGAGTCTGAATAGAAGGCCTTTAGGGAGTGACAGCCAACGGGGAGATCCGCTTGCTAGCTGTCTCTGAAGCGTTCGACACAGCATCGGGAACGCCGGCCGCGGTAGAGTACCAAAGTACTGCATGAGGTGACAGCGCAAGATGTAAATACGATAGCTGCACAGTGGATGCAGACTGGTTGCTGCTGTCAGATATGCAGTGTCTAATGCAGTGTCTACAATAAGAGTATCATTTGCTGGGTTGCATCAATACTTGCCCAGGCACGGCTTATGCAGGCTTCGTGAAGGCTTCGCATCGGCGCACTAGCCAAGAGCCGGGTTGTCTCCGTGCAGCACAGCCCAACAGCAGCTGGCAAACGCCTGTGAAACAAAGCCGTCCTCGTTCTCACTTTATCTCCTTGTACACTGCCCTTCGTTTCTTGTTTTTCCTTTGGATACACTCGTTACACCGAGCTACTACTCTTCATTCATTTACTCGTTCCATACGCTTTCCTGGTCTATAACGCCTCTCCTATTACAACAACCGACACCGACCGATTTACATCTGTTCGACAGTTTTCAGCACACATACTTGAACTTGATTTCTGTGATCTCTGACGATATTTCGCATCATCCGAAGAGAGGATTATCAACATCCCCCGAACCTTTCAACGGTCCAGTAGACAGCCATAAATCTCGAGCGGACCTATCCCTACAAGAAAACCTTTACCTCATCGATAGAGGTCTTCCAACATCATGAAGCTTCCTCGGGGTGGCTCGAGGATGCTAGCTCCTCTGCTTCTGCTCGGGGCCTTGCCAGCAGCCGTACTCGGAGGCGATACAATCTCAACAAATGGTTTCAGCACATGTTCGAACGACAGCGACATCCAAGTCCAGAAGATGAACATAGAGTTTAACAGGGCAACAAATAAGGTGGACTTTGATGTGGCGGGAACGAGTGCAAAGGAGCAGAACGTTACGGCGTCTCTGATAGTGACGGCATACGGGAAGCAGGTTTATCAGAAAGACTTCAACCCGTGTGATGAGGGCAGCTATGTCGCGCAGTTGTGTCCAGGTGAGTCAGGCAGGTCGAATCTCGGTTCAGAAGCACGTATTAACTCTATGCGTAGTGCCCGCCGGAAGCTTCGCTGCGAGCGGAACACAAGAGATACCTTCGAGCTACGCGTCGCAGATCCCAGCCCTCGCCTTCACGGTACCAGACTTGGACGGTCAGGGCAGACTAGAGCTCAAGTCGTTGGACAACAACCAGACACTGGCTTGTATTCAATCAGTGGTGGACAACGGGAAGACTGCGGACGTGCCAGCGGTATCATATATCGCTGCTGGGATTGCAGGCGCAGCCCTCCTTCTGTCTGGCTTAGCAGCACTGGGTCCCGGAATGCATGCTGGTACGACATCTCCTAGTCCAACATTCTCAGAGGTCATCGGCTGGTTTCAATCCATGGCGATGAATGGCATGCTCAGCGTCCCGTACCCACCGGTGTATCGGAGCTTCACAAGGAACTTTGGTTTTAGCACTGGACTGGTCCAGTGGGATGGCATGCAGACAGTTATCGACAAGTTTCGACAGAGCACGGGAGGAAATCTCACGGACAACAGTGTGGAATTTCTCAGGAACGCGACCTTGGTGTACCAGGCGGATTCTTCCACTAGCAGCAAAGCGAAGCGCGGGCTTGAGTCACTCTACCTCCACGCGAGAGACTTTTCGGCCTCTGTCAACGGCACGACTATAGGCGGCAGCAGTGGGAACAGCTCCAACGGAACTGACAACAAGGTCATGCATTACGTCCACGGTGTTCAAGCATACGTCGAGGCGCTCACTATCCCGCAAGCCAACACTTTCATGACTGTCCTCCTCGTTTTCGCCGTCATCATCGCCGCCATCGCGGTCGGCATCCTCCTCCTCAAGGTCATCCTTGAAACCTGGGCGCTCTTCGGATCCTTCCCCAAGCGTCTCACTGGCTTCCGTAAGCGCTACTGGTGGCTCCTGGCAAAGACCATTACCAATCTCATCCTTCTTCTTTATGGTGTCTGGGTCCTCTACTGCATCTACCAGTTCACAAACGGGGACTCATGGGCCGCCAAAGTCCTCGCAGGTGTCACGCTAGGCCTCTTCACAGCTGTCCTTGCGTTCTTTACTTTCAAGATCTGGCAGAAGGCGCGCCAGTACAAGAAGGCTGACGGTGACGTGTCGATGCTGTTTGACGACAAGAAGACATGGGTGAAGTACAGTCTCTTCTATGACTCTTACAAGAAGAGTTACTGGTGGCTGTTCGTCCCTTCCATCATCTACATGTTTGCCAAAGGCTGCGTCATCGCCGGCGGTCAAGGCCACGGCCTTGCGCAGACGGCAGGACAGCTCGTTATCGAGTCGTTGATGCTTATCCTGCTGCTGTGGAGCAGACCATACGCGCTCAAGTCTGGAAACATAATCAACGCCACCATCCAGACCATCCGAGTACTATCCGTCGTCTGCATCTTGGTATTTGTGGAGCAGCTAGGCATCAGCCAGTCGACAAAGACGATCACCGGCGTCGTTCTGATCGTCATGCAATCCTCCTTAACCGGCCTGCTGGCCATCCTCATCGCGGTCAACGCGATCATCATTTGCGTCCGCCAGAACCCGCACCGCAAGAAGAGAAAGCAAGCCGGTAAGCTACACATCCCCAACCAACTCCCCAACATCTCACGGAGCTCACGCTGACATGCACACGCAGAAGAGATGAAGCTCGGCAATCTCACCCCACTCGACGCCCGCAACTCGCTCCTCCTGGAGCCCACCGACTACCGCTCCACCACGCAGCGCGCGCCCCTCGGCACCGCCAGCGGCACGCGTGGCGCCTACGAATCCGTGCCGCACCACGAGCCGCTGGGCTACCATGGCCGGCCCGTGCTGGGCGCAAGAGGCGAGTCGAACGACCAGCTGCTCAGCAGCGCGGCGAGCATGGGCGGCCGCACGGCTTTCACGGGCCGGACGGGTCGGAGTCATAGCCCCGCGCCTTCGGATATGACGAGGGTGACGAGGGCGCCGACGCTGCCGAGTCTGGACTCGTACCATGGTGGGCGGGCGTATTGATTTTGAGGGAGCGGGGCGTTGGGATTGCACAGACTGCTGGCAGTGTGGGTTGGTGTTAGATATAAGCCGCGAGGCTTGAGGCTTGATTTGTGGGCTTGTTATAAAGATATCTTGGTTTAACTCGCGGCTTGTACGCTGATATGAACATTCATCTTCTTGGTTTGACAACCACAAATCGCAAACGAGGTCTACGAAAGTAATTGGGTCCAGAGTGACATCTCCGCATTTAGCTGCAAACATCAGCAAACTTGTCAAATATTACAACCGCAGTCAGTGGGTTTGCGCACACTAGTTGCATGTCTTTGGGAGTGTCGGTCAGTTCAGCAGGATGTCCTCCAATAAGTCTGGGTCCATCTAAGAGCTTGGCTTCACTCAACAAACTCAACTGTTCTTATAACCTCGACTACCCAATAAACAGGGTACAGCTAGAGTTTCCTCCACGATTTGTGTCTGCTGCGCACACCAACGTGCTAAATAGCATAGTGAACCACAACACCCCGCCCAACCCATCCCCCATAAACCCTCCCTCACCCATAGTTAAACGGGTTCCGACAAAGCGGACAACTACTCCCATTACTCGTCTTAAACCACCTGAAAAGACACCCTCCATGAAAGCTATTTTTGCACGTCGAGCACCGCTTACTCGGCAACGTCCTATCCGCCCCCACAATACTATAGCAGATCGCGCACTCCGTCTGGCCCCTCAGCGCACCCACCACATTCCGCCGCCACGCCGTCAAGCCATCGACCAGATTGCCGTTGCTGAACGCGATGACACCCTGCGTGTTGCGCAGCCAGGACTGCCACTTGGCTTCCGGGACGGCGACGCGCGCGAGGCCTTCGACGGTGGCTTGGCGGAGCGGGTAGGTGGGCGGGAGGGTGATGCGGATGGTCATGGTTTGCTCGTCGACGAGGTAGGAGGCCGTGATTTCGCGGGCGCGGGGGGAGACTTTGATGGTGAGGTTTTCGTTGTCCGGGTCGGAGGAGGTGGTGGTGGACCAGGCGGTTACGGTGCTGAGGGCGTCGGTGATGATGTGGGGGGATATCTGGGGTGGTGTTAGTTCTTGCGATGATCTAAGCTGCGTGGGATGTTGTTTTTCCAACTTACATGTTTTTCTGTCCAGGACTCCACTGAGATGACCTTCTGCCGCGACTTGCAGTCTATCCACCACGCCTTGACCAAAGAAGGAACGTGCTTTAGACAGAGATAGTATAGGTGAGTCAAAAGCCATTGTGTGTCTCTCAGCGGAGAGTCTAGCTCATCAGGATTGTAGGTTATAATGTCGAGTTTTGACACGTCCACAGGTTTGCCTCGACCATGACCCAAGAAGTCGAAAGTGAAGTCAAGTAGTCCATTGATATGTCCACCATCCTTTATGTTCTCGATGTAGTCCGTTTTCACTTTATATGATGAATTCTCGAAGTGGTCGAAGACCAAGAGCCAGCTGTACAGATACCCACGCAGATGCAAGGGCGTTGTGCGTTCGAAACTCGTGCCTGCCAAATCTGCGGCAGCGGGTGCCTCCAGGATCAGGGACAAAAGCTCCTCTGGAAGACGGGCGTCCTTCTTGTCTAGAGCTGCGTCGAACGATATCTGCTCTTGCGCTGCAGGGATCTGTTTGTGTAGGATGTCGAACGCGCTTTGTTGGACCGGTCGCGACTCAACATACAGCAGTGGGAAGAGCTGTGGTACCGTCAGCTGGTGCGCGTAACAGAGAGGATATCGTGCATCCAATGTCATGAGGTTGAGAGACAAGGTGGCTTACCTCGCTTGGGTCGTCTATGTGCTTGAGCGGCAAGTGTGAGATCTGCCGAGCGAGGAGCTCGTTGACTATCATCATAGGTTGGTGGTATTCATCTGGGACATCTCGGGCTTGCTTCAAAAGGTTGATCAAGCCTCTTGCAATGGCTTCTTCAGCTTCTTTCCAGGCATCCTGCAGGTCATCGTTCGCGTCCTCGTTCGATTCGAGCCGTCGGAGGACATGCAAAAGCTTTAGAGACGCATGTAGCACCGGTAATAGATCGTCCGGGTTTGTTTCTAGTGATTTTGTGCCAGACCACAGTTCGGTCAGATAGCTTAGTATGTCTGACCAATGTGATCCGTAGATATCGTTCATGTATGGTAGCATGAAGCTGAGTACCCGGCATACCTCCGCTTGTACTGGGACTGAGAGGGGAGTATCTTGCTGCTGCAACCACGGTACGACATGTTTGACGAAAAAGATCAGGCGCTGTTTCGCTATGGTCTCTGCTGTATCCTGTACTTGGACGATGGTGTTTAGGAGGACAAGCTGCTGTAAACCTGCACAATGAACTAGTTAGTAGGACAGACAGCCTCTACATACAGCTTTTTAACGTACCTTCATCTGGCTTTGCAGTAATATTTAAGCCAGTCAGATCAGCCACCAGCTCGTTACACAGCCGTGCAAAGTATTTGGTCTTGGACAAAGGGATACTCAATCCTGTCAAGAATGCAATGGTGGCGAGAGTATCTGCAATAAAATCAGCAAGCGTCGTAGGCAAGCAAGAAATGGGAAGGACCTTTGCTTCTGCGTAGAGTCCTTAGCTGATTTTCCATCTGCTCTTCATCCTTCTTCTGCCAGCCATGCATGTCCACAAGCTCAGTGACGGCTACACTATAAGCCCGTGCATTATGGAAAGCAAAGGCTGACCTTCCCGTAGCGTCACTAAGGTAA
>JAKLMF010000139.1:0-27565 GCA_022813555.1 Botryosphaeria agaves | reverse complement strand
CCGTATAAGTCGACAAGAAACTCGACGCTACTTGCGCTCGAGAATCTTCGGTAACAAGCCTGATGGATCGGAGTTAGACAGCTACGACAAAGCCAATGTGGGAGCCTTGTCCGCAGATGCAAGAGATGCACATGCGGCCCGGTCTCGCTCAATTGACCTCCAACGCACTGCTGTGCAGCAATCTCCCGTGATATCCGAGAGTTCCATGGCTGGCTCTCAATTGTCCCTCATGAGCGATTCACGGGTGATTGACCTTGAGGCAGCGATATCCATTTTGCAGGAGCTGAAGAAGTCCGCATCTCCAGAAGAACTAGTCGCTTTGCGTATGCTGTCTCCGCAACCGCATTTCAAAGCCAGCTGCTAACTCGTTTTCTCACAGATAAAGCATTACTGCCCGAAAAACCTGCTCAGCCAGCACCTGTGGTAGAGGAGCCTCCGCACCCAACGATGGATGCGCCTATCAGGCGGCGTTCGCTCGCTGTTCCAGGTGTTGCTACGCGGACTGCGTCTGTTGAAGAGCTGCGCCAGGTGGGTGCGGTACCGGAGATTGCCATTCATTCCCCTCAGGGCCGACCATGGAATATGGAGATGGCGAATCCGTTCCATTCTATGCGACTGAACGGACTCTCTCCTATCGAGGAAGGCAGAGACTCTCCCGCACCAAGAGCCGGAACCCCAGGCGATTTTGAGTACTCGCATCTGGGCACTCTCAAACTGGGGTCCTTGATGATCACCAACGGAGCTGCTTCGCCAGAACCTAGCATTCACCTGAAGAACCAGTACTCTTTTGACCATGGCGAGGAAGGCTATTTCACGGCATCGGAGGGGCGTAATAGTCCTGAAGATGCTACCAAAGACCATGCCTTTGCCCAGGATGACAGGATTGGTATGCATGGAGTTTCTGCCTCTCCAGTAGGGGAAGCAGATCACGATGTTGTTACACCAGTAAAGCCAAGTCCGATTGCGATGACCATTGGTCAACTTCGGAGAGATGCAGGTGAGGAAGAGCTTGAGAACCACGTGCACAGTAGATCGATTTTCGAAGAAAAGGAAGTGGCTCAGCAGCTGCGCAGATCTTCCACGATAGCGAGGGAGTATACATCAGAGTTTGCAGACAGCCCGTACTCTAGCCACTTTCCGGAGGACTTTCGACAAACGAACATGTCCAACACGGAGAGTGGCGGCACGTTCTTCTATCATTCCAACGCAGCTGATTCACCCGAGGAGCTAAGCGTTGGCAGAGAGGAAGCTCGCCACACTTACACAAGTCAAGAACTAGGCAGTCCATCACGAGCCTCGTCGTCCAGGCGGATGGCGGGACCTAGGGCGCAACCATCCCATGACAACGCGGCGGCGAAGTCGAAGCGGCCGCTACAGGCGAAGACAGATTCCGGATATTCTTCAGTGGCGAGCTTAGGCGCTTCTCAGGGAACTGATCGGTCAGAGGAAGCTGCTCGGCGGTTAGGTAGGAGTGGCACACCGAAGGCGAAGGGCGGTCGCAGCCAGAGACCAATTGAGGCCGATACGGAGAGCCTGTACACCTTCGAACAGATGCTGACAATGCCGTACGACGAGAAGAAGACTGAAGAACAGCCCCAACCGGAGATTGTTGCGCCGAAGCCGTCCCGCCCAGCGCGTCCTCGCTCGAAATCGTTGACTAAGGCTTTCCGGAAGAGTATGCCCTCGCTGCGCAGCGCAGAGTCAACGCCTGCCGTCCCGACTGTGCAGGCGACAAAGACCAACTCGCCTCCGAAGAAGCTTCAGAAACGACGGCCATTGTCCTACTGCCCCATTGTCGTACAGTCAAACCGGCCTGTTCAAGGTGAAATGATCCCTGGAGTGCCCAACGACGTCGAGGCCCACTTCTCGCACCGTCTTGCTATGTCTCCTGGCATGGAACATCTTGAACATACCTTCCCATCGGTATCACATACCGACTCGGTCGAGAGCCCGGATAGTCCCACTCAATATGACATTCCCATCAGATTTCCGTCTCCGAACGGCAGCGCTCATGACTCCGAGAATGCCGACCTTGATGTCGGACGTCCCCCGACCCCACCACAGCATCGGTCCAGTCTCTCCCTTCACCGGAAGAAACCTACCAGGTCTGAGATTGAGGAGCACGAGATCGTGAACATTGCAGACTTCGGAACTGTAGCCCAATCTCTAGGAGGATCGCCGTATGACATTGCAATGTCTGCTGGCAAAGTCAAATCTGTGTCTACTGTCCCTACGCATCCGCATCAACTGAGCGCGAATACTCTCCGATCCAGATCCACTGATACTATGGACGCGGAGACGGCGGCTGCAATGGCACGGATGCGTAGTCGCGATCGTTCGGTACCAGATGTTGGCCGGACAAGGGTGTCTCAGTTACGAGGCTCATTTGAATCTCACCGGGACGAGCAGGGGCAGGATCTAGTGAGGAGACATTCGACCATGTCACAGCCGCGCGGCTTCGACGCACACCGCCGTACACAGTCCGCCGACACGCGGCCAGTCAACTTCTCACGCCCGCATAGCATGTACGATGACACCCCTCCGGTGCCGCCTCTACCACTTGATCGTGATGGGTGGTCACCCGTGAACGGATCCCCTAAAGCATCTTCCAAGGCTGCATCGCCTGCTTCTAACAGAAACACACCGCCAAGCTCTCATAGAGCGGGTGCCAGAACCCCCATGGAAAACATGTCGATGGAAAGAGAAAGAATGCCCACCGAGAGAGCCTCGATCTCACTCGACCGTCCTCTGGTCAGCAAGGAAGAATCCGGCTCCAAATGGGCCGCCCACGCCCGCCTCTGGCGCGAGCGCCGCAAGTCCATCGGCGACGGCCTGCTCGCCAAATCCTCCAAGCCTCTGCCCGTCCCCACACCCGCCATCGTCGTCTCGCGCTACGTGACGCCCACCCTGAACACCTCACCCACCAGCGAACTCCCCGCCGAGGCCCCAGCGTATGCTCCACGCCCGGCCTCCATGGACATCCAAAGGCCCACCAGCGTCACCAGACACTCCGAGCCCAGCTACAGCTACGGCGCAGACAGCCGTCCGACGTACTCGCGCGCCAGCACCGCGGCCAGCAACTACAGCAGCCACACGTCGAGCTCGCGGGCCGACTCGGCGAGCTGCTACTCCCGGCCCAGCAGCACGGTGCCGACGGAGTACAGCAGCTCGTCGCAGCGATCGCGAGATGGGGGGGAGTACCGGAAGAGCTTTGATGCGACGTTGCTGGATCGGTATAGCGGCGGGTTGGACTATAACTACGAGCATGGTGTGGGGTTTAGTGGCAGTGCCGGGACGAGGGATTTGAGGAGTGTGGCGAGTAGGAAGAGCTTGGTGACGAGTTATCAGTTTGGGATTGATTTGAGTGATGTGCCGGTGTTTTTGCAGAAGGGTTTGTGAGGGGTGGATGAGTGTGAGATGGGTTGGTGTGGGTGAGGCTTGCTCTGTTGTTGTGGCCGTCATGGATCTGCATATTCTTTTCTCACCTTCTTCTTTCGTATCTCTTCCTTGGGGTCACAGGTTTGTTCTGAATGTTCATTGATCTCACGCATCCATGGCCATCATGAGTAATGCCAGCATCTGGATAGCATTGCGTTTTTTGCATACACATACATGTCGACCACATTTGAGATGCACGGATTTCATGATGGGTTGTTCTTGCTGCTACTAATGCTAGCTGGTTGGTCCAGCACAGTACATAGATTCTGTAGATAGGGGCTGAACTATAATGCTGTACATCGGCCATATAAGAAAGCAATGAAAGGAAGATTTGCTAGTTGTCAGCAGGCTTCGATAAACACTGGTCCTTACACACGCTTGCCTGTTTAGCAGGCGCGGAGGACTTCCAGAACCTGCAACAAGGCACAGACGAGTAGAAGCAACCCACAGATAGGAGGGCATTTGCCCGAGGCTGTAACATGGCCAACGAAAATTCTTCTCCTCCCACGTGAAGCTAACTGGTCTACCTAGTGATAGCTGTTGTGCTCGAGAACGCCTTGTCTCCACCAGAGGCCGATCCATGGATGGCTGCCCGCGTTAGCGAGACGTCAGAATGACATGCAGCTAAGCGTCGTCCAAGCTTCGAGTATCTTAGCTGCTCCTCAAGGGAATTAATATCGTAGAGGGAGATGCCATTCCCTTACGCAAAGGATGGCAATTGTTAACAAATCGATGATACCTTCGGAGTGACATTGATTTTAAGTTGACCATTCACAAGACTTTGGGTGACATGCGCAAAGCAAAACCTTGGATCGGCTCCACCCGCGCATTGGTCCCCGCAATCCTTGGACGTGCTCAAGCTTTGAGCAGGTGACGTGCGAGCTACGCAGAAGGGAACCTCGAGCTTGCATCCCGTCTAATCTTCGTCCAACACCTCAAAGCTGACCAACACCACCATCATAACTCGCTGCTGCTCCCTTCGCAGAGTTGTGCGGACCCTTAACCCTCGCATACCCTGACCCTGCCATCGTACCAGGTACTGTTTTTCGCCATCCAGGATGCCTACCTTCGTCGCTTCGCTGTGAGTAACCATTGTCCCTTTGCTGAGTCCGCCGGACTTTGAATTGCGCCCACTGCAAGCTCAGTAAGTTTCGTTCATTGACTAACACTTTGTCTCCTCCTACAGCTACCTCCCTTACACGGTCGACTTTCACGATTTACCCAGTCCCATCCGTCGACCTAGCCCCCCACCGCGCCCGCCAAGTCGAAAGGGCTCCGCGACTGACCTCAATGGGACAGCGAGTCTATTTGCCACTCAAACGCCTCCACGAACGCCGGCGGCCAATGCTATACATGAAGGATTCTTCTCCCAGTTGCAGCCCAGTGCGGCCACCCACTTCCCAAGGCCTCATGAGCCGCGCTCGCTAGTCCGGAGTGATGCTCATGTGCCCGATTGGGGCAGCAACGCGTTTTTCAACCAGCCTCGATCGAGGGCCGAACCTGCGCCGCCGAACACCATCTTGCGCTATGCACAATCTCAAGAGAAGAAGGACCCCAAAGACGCGAAGCACCCCAAGACTCGCGTGTCACCAAAGGGCTTGAGACATCATAGGACGCGCAGTGGGACGTACAACAGTGCTGACAGACCTTGGGGTACTGAGTGGACGATAGAGCCCGCTGTACAAGGCAATGGCGGCTTGGCCAATGCGGTTCGGGCTGCAACAAATGATGGTACTATTGAAGATGTCCTCTGGGTTGGCACAGTAGGCTTCCCGACAGATGCGCTAGAGGAAGGCACCAAGGCCGACATCCGTGAAAAATTGGAAGCCGAGTATGATGCTCTGACCGTGTACGTGAGCGACAGTGACTTCGACGGACACTACTCGCATTACTGTAAGACGATTCTGTGGCCAGTGTTCCACTACCAGATCCCGGATCATCCTAAGAGCAAGGCGTACGAAGACCACTCGTACAAGTACTATGTCAACCTCAACCAGGCTTTTGCAGATGTCATCGTTAAGAGTTACAAGCGAGGCGACGTAATCTGGATTCATGATTACCATCTTCTCCTGGTCCCGGGTATGATTCGCAAGAAGCTCCCAGACGCTCAGATCGGTTTCTTTCTGCACACTGCATTCCCGTCTTCGGAGGTATTCCGATGTCTCTCCGTCCGCAGAGCCCTTCTCGAGGGCATGCTGGGTGCCAACCTCGTGGCCTTTCAGACCCGCGAATACGCTGAGCATTTCTTGACTACGTGCAGCCGCATTCTAATCGTTGAAGCCACCCGAGAGGGCGTCCAGCTGGACGATCACTTTGTCAACGTCGTCAATGTTCCGATTGGCATTGACCCAGCGGGCCTTGAGACGGAGCGCCAGGCGCCTGCCGTCAAAGACTGGGTTAAAGTCATGCAGGAGAGATACAGCGGCAAACGCTTGATTGTAGCCAGAGACAAGCTCGACCATGTCAGGGGAGTCAGGCACAAACTCTTGGCGTTCGAGCTGTTCCTGAACAAATACCCTGAATGGCGCGAGAAGGTAAGCTTTTCGGTCAACTCCACAAATGTAACACTAACCGTTTCTAGGTCGTTCTCATCCAAGTCGCAACCTCCACAACCGAGAATGCCGAGCTGGCAGCGACCGTATCAGACATCGTTACCCGTATAGATTCACAGCACTCAACCCTCGCTCATCAGCCATTGGTTTTTCTTAGGCAGGACATTGCCTTCTCCCAGTATCTCGCACTACTGTCGGTCGCCGATGTCCTCATGATCACCAGCTTACGCGAGGGCATGAATCTTACATCTCACGAATATGTTTACTGTCAGGACGGCAAAATAACTGACAACAAGCATGGCCCTGTCATCCTCAGTGAATTCACTGGGAGTGCTTCGGTGTTTGGCGGGAATGAGCTATCTGTCAATCCATGGGATTATTTCAAATGCGCCGAATCCATCAAAATCGCCCTAGAAATGAGCGCCGACGAAAAGAAGCGGCGCTACGACAAGCTTCACGACGTCGTCACCCACCACACGGGCTCCTACTGGACGACGACGCTCTCCAACTCGCTCGCCAAGGTCTACGACGAGCACTTCAAGCGCGACACCATGTCCATCCCGCGTCTCTCCGTCAGCCAGCTCTGCGAAAAGTACCGGCGCAGCCAACTCCGCATCTTCATCCTCGACTACGAAGGCACGCTGGCCTCCTACACCAACAACATCCACCTGACGAGCCCGCAGCGCGTCATCGACGCGCTCAACGACATCATCATCGACGAGCGCAACATCGTGTACGTGATGAGCGGGCGCATGCCCGAGGAGCTCGAGCGGCTCTTCGCGCGCGTCCCCGGGCTGGGCATCATCGCCGAGAACGGCTGCTTCGTGCGCGAGTTCAACCAGGACGAGTGGTTCGCGTTCGCGGACATGAGCCAGATGGGCGCGTGGAAGGACGCCGTCAAGCAGATCCTCACGTACTACGAGGAGCGCGTCGAGGGCAGTTACATCGAGGAGAGGCATTGCAGCATCATGTTCCACTACGAGAAGGCGGCGGATCCGGAGAGCGCGACGCGCACGGCGGGGGAGTGTGCGAATCATATCAATGACGCGTGTGAGAACCAGCGAATCCATGCGATTCCGGTGGAGAAGTGCGTGCTCATCGAGCCGCTGGATTGGAGCAAGGGCAGCGCGGCGACGCATATCTTGGATAATTTGCGGAACAAGAGGGTTGGCCAGACGGGAAATAAGGGACCGGATTTCTTGATGGTGGCGGGGGATGATAGGGAGGATGAGGTGATTTTTCGATGGGCGAATCAGTTGGGGGGGAGTGGCGTGGTGAGGGATGTTACGACTGTTAGTGTTGGGAAGAGGAATACGGAGGCTATGGCGACGCTGACCCAGGGGACCACTGGTAAGTTCGAGATCTCGTGTGGCTGTTGGATGAATGGATTGTCGGCTAACCAGTGTGTTTGTAGGTCTCTTGTCTGTCCTGCAGAAGCTTGCGAAGCTCACGTAGCACTTTCTACCCGAGTCTCCTGCCACGAACTGAGCAGCAACGGATTCTTCGACGTCGATTCTTCCCGCTATGAACGCCGTTTTGCTTTTGCTACCGTCGCGTTTGCTCATCTCTTCCTTCTCAGTTTCCCGTATACCCAGCGATACGTGTGGGCTGCAAAATTGTTGTCTGCGCTTTTAATCTGCAGTACATATATTGGAGCTTCGTTCTTGTCTACGCTAGCGGAATACGAGATATTGATGTAGACTAGTGGGTGTAATGTGAATGATACGTGAACGAGAAAGTTATCTGTGCAGCTGGGTACAGGAGCATGCGGAAAGAGAAGAAACGCCTCAATGCACTCTGACAAAGGCCGTTTGGTACATAAGAAAGCGCCCCATTGCAGTTATTACTTACAGCTTCATACACAATGAAGCTAGAGAGGCTTGCAAGGTGATGAAAGAATTACCCAAACAACTAAATATACAAGCTGGTCAAGTCTTCTCAAAGACACCCCAAGCGAGACTCCTCACCAATACCTGACATGCATCCCTAATAGGACCCTCCCCGAACATACAATCCATACCCTAACACGTATCTTACAACTAGGAGAAACAATCATACAAATTGGCAATGAGATATTAAGACCACAAACCCTACACAAACCTCGCGCTCAGTCCCGCAAACGCATCCGGACTGTGCCTCCCGCCCATCAGCCCAGCCGCAAAGTCCACGCTGCCGTTACTGCCATGTCTGAGCACCGAGTTCTCCGCTCCCCCGGCAGCAGCACTCGCAACCCCGTTCGCTCCGGCCGACGAAGCCGCAGCGAACGGATTGTGGCTCCCCGCCACGGGCCCCATCTGCGCCTGTGATGGCCCCGGCGCGCTCCACGTCGGAGAGAGAGGCATGGTGGCGGCGCGCTGTTTGAGGCCGGGGGCCGGTGGCTCCGCTGCGTCTGCGAGAGTGGGCGGAGCGTTGCTGCTGTCGGCCACCGCTGGACGGGTTGGTGCGAGTTGCGGGTAGTTGTATAGGGCTAGGATGGAGGTTTTGTCGTAGCGAGTGGGTTGTTGTTGATGAGGCTGCTGGTACTGTTGATGCTGCTGCTGCTGGGGTGGTGCGGCTGCTGAGTAAGGGTGGTCGGCGGTGGGATGTTCTATGTTCTGGAAGAAGGAGGTCTGTTGATGGTACGGCGGACCTTGCTGCTGTTGGGGCTGCTGTGGGAAGTCGGAGGTTGAAGATGCAAACGGCTGTTGCTGCGGATGAGTGTGGTGGAATGTGTTGAACTGTTGCGGCGGGAAGTCTTGCTGTAATTGTGGCTGAAAGGGTTGGGCATAGCCAGGGGTCCCTGTGCCTTGAGGGTTGAATGGGTTGCTTGCGGGGAAGACCTGAGAGCGGGCGGATCTCAAGAAAGGATTACTGCTGAGGCGGTGTGGCTGGGGTTGTTCCGGCTGTTGTTGTTGTGGTTGGAGACTGTCTTGGAAATTTTGAGCGCTGTACTGCGGAGTTATCTGTGGTACCGGAGGAGGGTCGAGTGAGTTCATGTAAGGGTTATTCTGATGCTGATAGTGGGATTGGTTGCCATAGCCTCCCGTGCTGTGAGGAAACAGTTGCTGATGTGGTAGCTGCTGTAGTGGCTGCTGTTGCTGGGAGATTTGCATAGATTGAAAAGATTGCTCCAAGCCCTGCTGAGGTAGTGGAGTCTGTTGTGCCGGCGCAAGGAACGGATTGAAAGGGTTGGTGGGTGACATGCTCTGAGAGCCGCCGTTTACCTGTGCAGCCTGAGATTGCGCGGAAGCCTGCCTCAGTTGGTCTTGAGAGTTATCAAGCCTATCAAAAGGGTTGTTCGAAGCGCTTGGGGGCGGAAGTGGGGGTCTAGTCTTCTCGACCTTTATGCCATTGACGTTCTCGCTCTTAGGTGGAGCAGGTGTATGCGCCCCGGACGGATTCCTGCTTCCTTCTCCAAGCCGTATAAGCACTTCCACAGCTCTATCGAGGTCTCCGTTCACGCCCTTCAACACTGTCGAATTCCGTTTTGAGTCTTGAAATCCCATCTCCCTCAGCGTCGCCAGCTTGGCATCGAAGTTATCACTACTACCACCACCAATACTAGTTCCAAAAACCCTCGATGCTTTGTTGATCCTTGGCGGAGGCACGCCGTTGCCGAACTCGCCCTGTTCAGGCGACACGGGCGGACTTCGCCTCTCTGATTTGGACATTGGGAACGTTGATGAGGCTGACCGTAGACCGAAATGGAACCGTTTGTGTGGCTTTGGAGGTAACGGAGGCGGCGATCCTTCCACAGAACTCGCGCTCGTAGTCCTGGTATTCTGCCTTGCTCCAGCTCGAGCGTCGCCATCGGACAAAGCTCTGTGCTCATACTTCTGCCTTATGAAACGCTCCATCGCTCCATCAACTTCATCGACGTCAATCGGTATGGAAGGCTTGACATTTCTTGGGTTGAAGCGACGGTTCGAGGCGGTATTGCCGATTTGCTTCATATTCTGCCCACTGTTACTGCACGGCGCCATGGCTAACACGGAGTGGAGGTGCACGAACATCGACTTGGTCGCTGCTCCAGCTGTCCATACTCAGTGATTTGACCTTCGATATGTGCGTGCCGAGCTTGCGGTGCAATGCGGCGCATCGCATGCAAAGGAATATGCCCAACTGTATAGGTAGCGCGTCTTGTCAGTTTCTCTCCACGATCTCGGTATCGTGTTTGACAGGAAGGTGTTCGGTAAGTCTGCCCGCGATCTAAGGGTATCTATAGAGGACTTACGCTCCAGCTTGCCCATCCTGCATGACATTAGCTTCAATGTGCCACAACAAATGGACTTGCCGTACAGACCTGGGTTGCGCGCGCCGCAGTCGGCACATTGGTCATTGCCCGGAATTGTTTTGATCAGCTCCTGAAGAGTACGCTCATTGCGTGCCTGCTGGCGCTTGTTGATAACCGAAGTCATGGTGGACTTGTCGATGCTGAGCACTTGGACAGCCGCAAGGGTCTTTCAACAGTCGAGCTGAGAGGCAAGCGCAACTCTGGAGGTTGCAGGGCTTAGTCGTCACCGTTCAGCCTTTGGCGTGTGCAGCATTGATGATATAGTAATAATGTAGGGCCGAGCAACAAGGCCGTGTGCGGGTTTGGGTCGCCATCTCTCCGCATAACCGTTCATCCAGAAGTGCTTGGTGGCTTGACTCGTGGCGCACATGTCTGACGTATTTGCATTGAGACCCTGATCAGGGATCCTTCACCCCATTCAAGCTGTCGGTCACTCAAGCTTCTCATGCGTTCAACTCTTTGAGTTTTCAATATACACATGGAAGCCAGCTAATCGCTCGATCAAGGTGACAGGCGTACCGACAGCATCGGGCCCCCACACGCTCGTGGCCCAGCCTCTTTTGCGAAGAAATACATTTTCTGTGGTATCAACGACCACCAATGCGCGCTCGTTTATCCGACCATTGTCCGGCATAACAAACCAGACCCAGGGGTGCTGCCTCGCAGTATCCGTAACGTCTCATAGCGGGATGTGTATGGCAATACGCAGGTGACTCGCAGCATCATTGAACATAGAGTATACCCTATGATCGACACCAGAGCCTAATAACGCCTCTTTAGAATTGGTCTTGAACGCCAATATGACCGACCAGCCTACCAATCAAAGTCTGACGGTTGATTAAGTGTTCGTTGTTTCATGAATGTGTGAGGAGGAAAAGGACCGCAAGCACGAGCTCAAAACTTGGGATGGTCGGGGCCCGGAAGAACGTCATCTTCCGACGGGTCTAGTACCTACATGTGCACAACTTTTCTCGCTCTCCTCCCTGCTTCGACCAACGAACATACATCTTGCGAGTTGACAAGGTATGCGATTGCAACGCAAAGCAAGAACACGACGTCTTCTGGAACCGAATGGACAGAGAGTACAGTTCATGGCCCTTCGACATGTCTTCTGAATCTTCCGATTAAAAGACGCTGATGGATCCTCAATCCACTTGCTGGGCGAGTGACTTGTATCCTGTATGAGGGACATGAAGAAACGGCACACCGTAGTTGGTGCCTTTTCAGGCACTGGAAACCCAAGACGCTCAAACTCACCTCACACCGTTCGGGTCTGTGAATGTACCATCCGGCGTTGGCAGTGTATCTGCTGCCCCACGATTTGCCTGCCTCCTGTGTCTCGCTATGGCCTTGAAGCATACTTCATCAATCAGTGGAAGAATAGAATAGGTTTTTAGCAGAGCCGTGTCTTCTCCACCCTACCTCTCTACTTCTTCATGGAGCGGTAGGACTATTTTATAGACAGACATATGCATAGATTCAATACTTCGGTAGAGCATATCTCAGCAATCTTTCTGGATTCCGAACGCCGCAGTGGCCTGCTACAACTGCGAATGGATCTAATATGTTGGGTGTTCAAAGGAGGAAGCTTTGCGATCTTAGTTCTACCTTGGTTGTCTACAATTTTCAATGTAAACCTGTGCGTTAATCTGATCAGTATCTGAATCAAGTGTAACGCATGATCCAAACCTTGATCGGCCTGTTTGCGACCCCAAGTCCTACATCAGAAACACTATACTGTGACTTATGAGCGACGTCCCTTACTGTTGTCTTGATATTATCTACCTCCTAAGGTGGGTCATCACGTGAAGAGTGATTCTCTTGGCGAACCGGAGCAAGCGAATGCGGCGAACAGTCACCGTCCAAACGTCAAAGTCCCAAACGACGAACTTTCGGCTGGTCACAGCATTTTCGAACTCCACAACCTTTCGAGCCACACATATCACGCGCGAAACCGCAGACCAGAAACAAGCAGTTGAAAACACCCAACATGGATTCCGACCCAGAAGTTCAGAACGATGCTCTGTCGTCAGAGAGCGAGCCAGAAGTCGAAGAAGTGAAGCCCAAGTCTGCGCTTAAGAAAACACAACCACCTGCGCCCGTCGTGGCAAGGCCGACCTTACCCCCTCAGCCCGACCCACAGACCCTAAATGTGTCGGAGCTTAACCCACTAACAGACTACATTATCGCTCGGCAAGGTACGGTGCACCTTCTGTCAACCACGATGTAGCTAACATGTTGTACGAACACAGCCACGATAAATATTGGAACTATCGGGCATGTCGCGCACGGGAAGTCCACTGTGGTGAAGGCGATATCAGGCGTGCAGACCGTCAGATTCAAGAACGAGCTCGAGCGAAACATTACCATCAAGCTGGGATATGCGAACGCAAAGATCTACAAGTGCGACAACGAGGACTGTCCCCGGCCTACATGCTACAAGAGCTTCAAGAGCGAGAAGGAGGTGGACCCGCCTTGCGAGCGGGAGGGATGCAGCGGGACATACAAATTACTACGACACGTCTCGTGAGTGCGGGACTGATGGTACGGATGGGACCCTATCGCTGACATGGTTGCGCAGGTTCGTAGACTGCCCTGGTCACGACATTCTCATGAGCACCATGCTGAGCGGAGCTGCTGTCATGGACGCAGCCCTGCTACTCATTGCCGGAAATGAAACGTGCCCGCAGCCCCAAACGTCGGAACATCTTGCTGCTATCGAGATCATGAAGCTCAACCACATCATCATTCTGCAGAACAAAGTTGACTTGATGCGGGAAGAGGGCGCAGATCAGCATTATCAGTCCATACTCAAGTTCATCCGAGGCACGGTCGCCGATGGCTCGCCCATCATCCCTATTTCCGCACAGCTGAAGTTCAACATCGACGCGATTAACGAGTATCTTGTCACCAAGATCCCTGTCCCTGTCAGAGATTTCACGGCGGCACCGCACATGATTGTCATTCGATCGTTCGACGTGAACAAGCCGGGAGCGGAGATTGAGGAGCTGAAGGGTGGTGTGGCTGGTGGCAGTATACTTACTGGTGTGCTGAAGCTCGGCGATGAGATCGAGATCCGGCCGGGTATTGTTTCAAAAGACGACAAGGGTCAGATACAATGCAAGCCGATCTTCAGCAGGGTGGTGTCATTGTTTGCAGAGCACAACGACCTGAAGTTCGCTGTTCCTGGAGGGCTGATCGGTATGTCAACATACGCCACTGCCACAACCACTCAACTGACGCTGCAATAGGTGTTGGTACTCGGGTTGATCCTACACTGTGCCGTGCCGATCGTCTCGTTGGGTTCGTCCTTGGTCTCAGGAATCAGCTACCGGCCATCTACCAGGAGCTCGAGGTCAACTACTTCCTGCTAAGACGCCTACTGGGCGTGAAGACAGCAGATGGCAAGCAAGCGAAGGTGGCGAAGCTGGCTAAGAACGAGGTTCTTATGGTCAACATTGGAAGCACAGCAACCGGCGCGAAGGTCATCGCGGTCAAGGCTGATGCTGCTCAACTGAGCTTGACCAGCCCTGCATGTACCGAGGTGGGAGAGAAGGTGGCTCTAAGCAGACGTATTGAGAAGCACTGGCGACTTATCGGATGGTAAGCGGACACCAAGTTCCTTATGGTTTTACATCGCGCTAACGTAGTCCCAGGGCGAATATTGTTGCTGGCAGAACTCTCCAACCTATTGTCGACTAGATGGCTTGTGGGACTTTCAGGACTACGACAATCGCTCCGTTGTAGACATGGAAATCTAACAGCGTCGCTTCATGGAACGGGTGTGCGCGAACATGGCATGATATTTACGAGACAGTACGGAAACCGTTGAGCATCCCAGTCTTGGAGGGTGCAGTGCGTGTGGTGGCTATGACGGTGATATCCTCGTTGTTTTTCGCAGGCCAATGAGCTAGCATTGGGCAGCATAGCATGGATAGACAGGCAAAAGCGAGCGAATGTTTGTATTTGGAGTGGCCAGCAGCGCTGTCAATGAGTGCAATGCTGTCGACGAGTGCAATAGTGTCTTATGAGAGTAGAGATAGAAATGCAGGGATTGGGCGGGATTGTGTCGATCTTCACATGCGCTTCACATGTGAGAAGATGCAAGCTGCAGTCATGACGAGGGTTCGCTGGTTTCATGCGCTCCGGTCAGGCACTCCACCCACCTCAACACCCAACGACGTAAACCCACCGAGCATTCTTAACCATCCACCACGCCTACCCCTCTCTACACTCCTCATCTACACTTCTACCTTGTACAATCCTCCATCCGGCTTACAAGCACGCGAACCGCCGGCAGTTCGCATGCTGAACACCTAGTCACGCGCCCATTGATACCGGAACAACCTCCACACCCACCTACATCAACCTAAGGCTTGAACTCTACGCCGCATCGCTTCATCCACCACAAACGACACCCTCCCACAAACCATGGACACCTCCCCCCCCCTCCTGCGCCCCCTCCCCCGCCGCCCCTTCGACCTAACACCCACCTCCTCCACCCTCGACGCCACCCTCCCCCCGCGCTCCTCCTCGCGCTCCCCCTCCCTCTCCTCCGACTTCAACACCCTCACCTCCAAGCTCAACGCCGAAAACGGCAGCGCCAACGGCGACGCGAACGCCCCCTCCTTCTCCCGCACCCGCAGCATCCTCAACCTCACATCCAGCACCCTCTTCGGCATCTACGCGCCCACCGCCTTCGACCCCGGGTCGGGGCGAGACTACAGCGAGCCGCCGACGCCGTGGGGCACGGGCGCCGAGACGCCGGCGAGGGGCAGCGTGGATGGGGGAAGGCCGGGCTACACCTCCTCGCTCTACGAGAAACCGGCGCCAGGGCCGCTGGGGCGGGAAGGATACACACAAGCATCTCGGCCGCGGAGGGGCAGTTACTCCACCGCGCATACAGGCTACAGCGGTGGTGTCGCCAAAGGTGTCGCACTGCCGCTGGTAGCGCGCAGCACCGCGCTGTTCGCGTTCGGCGTGCTGTACGGCGTCGTGGTGAGCCGGCTGCATGACACGCGGCGGATTGCGCCGGTCAGGGTCGAGGGCATCGATCGCGGGAGCTGGACGTATCTTGGGTTTTGGGGGCTCGCGGGCGTGGGGTTGGGGATGTTGGCGCCGGGGGTAGAGGGTTTGTGGGAGGGGTGGTGGGGCGGGGAGGGGGTGCGGGTTGAGGAGGGGAGGGAGGGGAAGGGGAGGGGGGGGGATGGAGGGGGCAGAGAGGGGAGGGAGGAGTGGATCGCTGTTGTGAGGAGTGTGGGCGCTTTTATTGGGATTGCGTTTGCCATTGTGAGTTTCTTTCTTTCCTGCGAATCCTTATACCGCCATTCCGACAACGCAACTGACCCCCACTTCCAGCGCAAACTCCCCTGGCAGTCCACCCTGCAAGCCTCCCTGACCCTCGCCCTCGTCAATCCGGCCCTCTGGTACCTTCTCGACCGCTCCCTGCCCGGCCTCTTCCTGTCCAGCCTGGTCGCCCTCTTCGGCACCGCATTTCTCCTGCTCATCAACCCCAGCATGCTGCCCTCGCCCTCGTCTTCGCTGGGCCAGGGTGAAGTGGGTGGTGGACTGAGTTACGAGACGGTGGGCGTCGTCGCGTGGATTGCGAGCGTGTTATTCTGTAGCTGTCTTTGCTTTGGCAATGTGGGCAGGAGGCTTAGAGCGCTGGGTGAGCGGGCAAGGTGAGAGGAGGATGGGAGTGCATTGGGTTCGGCGCGGATTTGTTGCGACTGGCGAGCAGATTGCGGCGGTGAGTTGGGTTGTATAGTTCGTCGTCCCTTCGAGCAGCTTGAATGTGTGTGCAGTGTTGACAGCTTCGGAGAAGGCGTTAGAGTTCACTTCATGTTGCGCTGGTCTTGTTGGACTAGCGTAGAAGGGACAGATGCGATGTTTATACAGCACTCGCAAGCTCGATGCGATGCGCAGTTATCGTTGACACACTACGAGAGCGGCCTCAACATTGTAGCTGTCTGAATGATACATTACCAATACCTGACTATCTACCAAACACCCTGTCCCAGCGATTAGCTGAAAGACTAGCCAGCCCAGTCCAGCCAAAGCCCAAGCCAAAGCGCCCAATACCCATGAAGCTTTTCCACTTCTATATCCCTTATCCCAAAGAAACCAACATCCCCAACCCCAACCCAAAGCAATGCATCAAACCCCCATTCAACAAAAGAACCGATAAACTCTCTTCCACTTCGGCCACCCCATCTTCTCCACCCTCTCCTCCGCAATCAACTCCGCCAAATTCAACTCCCGAATCCCCGTATGCAGATCCATATTATAACTCCTCGCGACCCTCGTCCGGCACCAGATCTTATACGGCACGTAAAACGCCACCACCACCGGCGCCGCCAGATACAGCGCGAAGAAGTTGTACGCATTCTCCGCCGCGCTGTTCTCGCGCCACCCGATCGGCGCAAACCCCGTCCAGAACTGCGCCGCCAGGATCATGATGTTGAACAGCAGGCCGACCCAGCTGCCCACCACGCCGGGCTGGCTGCGGAACGCGAGCTCGTCGAGCGAGTGGCCCTGCACGCGCCACGCCTTGCGGAAGCGGATGTGCGCGAGGCAGATGGAGGCCCAGGTGAACACGGAGCTGAGCCCGGACAGCGCGATCATCCACGTGAACGCGTCGTCCCTCTTCTTCGAGCCCGCCAGGAACGCCAGGAAGCCCAGCGCGCTCGCGATGCCGATGCCGACGATCGGCCGGCCCTTGCGGTCGACGTAGGCGAGGATGCGCGGGGCTTGCCCCTGCTCCGCCAGCGCGGCGAGCGTGCGGCTGGAGCCGTAGACGGAGGAGTTGCCGACGCTGAGGACGGCGATCATGATGACGGCGTTCATGACGGAGGGCAGACCCGCGATGCCGGCGTTCTGGATGGCGATGACGAAGGGGGAGGCGGCGGCGTCGACGGCCGACGTGGCGCCCAGCAGGCGCGGGTCCGTGTACGGCACCAGCAGGCCGACGAGCAGCAGCGAGATGACATAAAACAGCGTGATGCGCCAGAAGACCTGCTTGACGGCCGAGGGCAGGGACTTGCGCGGATTGGCGGTCTCGGCGGCGGCGAGGCCGACGAGCTCGGTGCCGGCGAAGGCGAAGGCGGCGGTGACGAAGACGGAGCAGAGGCCCTTGAAGCCGTTGTTGAAGGCGCCCGGGTCGACCCAGTAGCGGCCGCCGACGTAGGTGCCCCCGGGTCCGCCGCCGCAGTTCAGGATGATGCCGAGGATGATGAAGCCGATGACGGCGACGATCTTGATGGTGGAGAAGACGAATTCGGCTTCGCCGTAGCCCTTGACGCCGAAGAGGTTGATGCAGATGATGAGGAAGAGGAAGATGGCGACCCAGGCGCAGTTGTTGATCACGCCTTTGTTCCAGTAGTCGATCGTTATGGCGGCCGCGACGACTTCGATGGGGAGGGTGATGAGCCATTGGAGGGCGTAGCTAGTGTCACGTCAGCCTGGCTGTTGACAAGTCTTGCAGTGAAGCGGTCGTCTTACTTCCAACCCATAGCGAAGCCCCAAGCTGGGTCCAAGAACCGTGTCGAGTATGCGGAGAAGGATCCAGCCACCGGAAACAGCACCGCCATCTCTCCCAGCGCATGCACCGTGCAGTACAACATGATGCCGACAAGCGTGAACGCGATCAGCAACGACGCAGGCCCCCCATTCGCGAGCGCTTCACCAGCGCCAACGAAGAGCCCAGTCCCTAACACCAAAATCAGCCTTCGTCCTCTCGAGTGCAGACGCCGGTTCCACCCAAAACATACCAATACTCCCCCCGATCGCAATCATCTGCAAATGCCTCCCCTTCAACTTCCTCGCGAGCGGCGACTCCGCCGTCGCCGCCGCCGCTCCCTCCACATCGAACACCTTGCCATCACCGGCGAGCGCGTTCTTGCCCGAGGCGTGCGAGCCCGAGGCCCGCTTGAAGCTGTCGACGACGCGGCGCGATAGGGGCGTCTTCTCCTTCTCGGTGTCTGTCAGGTTGGGCGAGCCGTTGAGCGCCCAGGCGTCCTTGGAGGCGTAGGCGGAGTCCTCGGAGCCGTCCATCGTGAGTGATGGTGGTGGTAGTGATGTGACGACGGGATGAGATGGGGAGTGGTGTCGATGTCGTCCAGATGGATGATGGATGGATAGGATATGCAAGGCTGATCGATACTGTTCTTCTCCTCCACCGTCGACGGAACACCTGAAGTCAGACAGCTGCTACAGACGAAGTCGTAGAGGTGGTCTTCCGCTGACGACAGACGTTAGACGGTAGATGCAGCAGCTTGCCCCAAGCGGCAGGAAGTAGTAGTAGAGTGCGCCAGTAGTCGCAAGAGCCGGGGAAGTCTCAACTGGAGAAGTGCAGTCATAGCTCTGGGCCCTTTAGGCTGTTAAGGCGAGCGCGATCGATGATTAGGCTCACGAAAAAGGCACAAGGCACAGTCAGCGTAAGCAGCAGGATCCATGGTTCGTCAACGCGATGTGCAAGACTCCGCCGCGCCGAGGCACAATCCCGGCCGCAGCTCTTTTCCCGCTCGGGGCTGCAGCTGCCCGTGACGTTGGAGGCGCTTTGCCGTTGGGGGAAAGAGGGCCGGGGGGCTGAGCTGGCCATTCTCGATTGGAGGAGGCGCTAATTACGTTTCAGGACCGTTAACTGTAAGCAATTTTAGCGCGGCCGGGCTTGACCATGAGGAGGATGGCGACATCGACCGTTCCTGAACCTGCGTTGGTCGTGGCTGGGGGCCGCGGCTTCTCCGTCAGTTTAGACAATAAACGTTCAGTCTATCGATATAATTACATTGTCTCCTTGTTGCTTGATCCGTAAGCTTATCCTCTCGTTAGTTTCAACGGTGGCAGAGCCAGCAGAGTGAACGAAGAGGTCTCTCTACTTGGCCGAAGGTTCTTACATCGCCTCTCTCCGGGCCCACTTACCCAACCCCCCAGTACCCACAGAGGGTCCTCCTCGCAAGTCTAAACAGCCGGGGAACGACGGTGCAAAGCCTCGCCTCGCTTCTCTCGTGCCGACGTTCGCGCAGAGCGCCGTCCGCGACGGGAGAGGCCGGCGAGCCATCAAACCAGGCCCTGCAAATTGGCTCTTGACGCGTTGTGGCCATGGGCGCACGCGAAGGAAGCACCTCATCTCGATAAAATGAGTTCGCTTCTCGCGACATCTGTAGGTGCCCTTTCGCAGTTGTTGACCTGCTAGTGTGTTTGTGTCGCGCTGTGTTGCCTCCGCGTGTTTGCATCTATGTCTGTCGTGGCTCGAGATGGAGTGTGACAGGTCATCAGCTGGATAGGCTGATGGCTCCTGCACGGGATGGAATGAGGGAGGTGGCGTGTTGTGGCTGTTGAAACTGCCCAGGTCTATCCCCTTGACGACAGCGGATGGCTGCATAGCCGTCCGTAACTGTCAACGCCCGCCCTTCGTACAGCCTTCCAAATCCTTGAAACATGTTGGTAACCGGTGATACCGCTCGTGTGCTTTGCCAGAGTTCCTGTTGGCTTGTCGAATGGTGATGCGGATACAGGAGTTGCGCATGAGCAATTGTAGCGGGAAGCGATTGCAATCCGTAGTCAGCAGCATCGGAATGTGAATCAGTGTTCACTGCCACGTGCAGCATCGAGCCATGTGGTAGAATCGTTCGTGTCATAGGTGAAGTCGAAGGTACAGTATGATATACAGAGAAGTCAAGAGGGTATACGTTTTCATCCACTGCCACAGCGCTCCCCAAAGCAGCAAGGAACTTACTCCAACTCCCGCACCAACCAAACCCTCCTCTTCGTGAACCACGTAGCGAACCAGCCACTAACAGCCCATGGGCCCACTACAGGCCTCCAACAACCACAGCAGCAACGCACCGCACCCTCACCCCCCCGGCCCCTCCTCCACAAACTCCCCCGGCCCCATCACCGGCGAAAACGCATCCACCTCCTCAACCTCCTCATCCTCCTCTTCAATGATCTCCCCGCTCCTCCTCCCCTGGCGACTACCACTCCTGCTCCCACTCTCGCCCCTCGCCCTCGACGCACTCGGACTCCCCCTCCCCACCCCCCCAAGCCCAACACTCAACATCGGCCCCCGAAACGGGCTGCGCCTCTTCTTCGCGAAGCTCAGCCCCGGGCTCGGCGGGGGGAGCATGCCGAACGCGGCGCCGCCCTCACCGACACTAGGGGCGCGCACGACGCGGATGTTGGACGGGAAGGTGGAGGACGTCGGGGTGGCAGGGAGCACCTTAACAGAAGTGTGTGGGCTGCTGCGCGCGACGAGTTTGCCGGGCGCAGCGGCGGAGGAGGAAGCGCCGCCGGAGGGGGAGGCGATGGAGGCGGAGGAGGTGGAGGAGGCTTTCGAGTGGGTGTGCGAGTGGTGGTGGTGGATGGAGCGCACCGAGGAGACGGACGAGGATGTGGATTTGCGGCCGCGCAGGCCGGAGCCCCGCCGGTAGGAGGCGTGGGGGGTCAGGGGCGAGGGGGAGACGGAGGGGCGTCGGCCGCCGGAGATGGAGCCGGTGCTTGTGGTTGTGGAGATGCGGGGGCGCTGGGGGAAGGTGGCGCGCGCGGTGAGTCCGGGGCGGGTGCGGCCTTCTCTTTGGCGCTCGGGGGTTGTGCTTGCTGTCGAGACTCTTCGTAGTGTGTTCGGCCTGTCTCCGCTTGGATGGGCCTTTGGTGATTGAGACGTGCTTGCCTTCGACCCGGGTGATTTTGCACGTCTCGCACTCTCTTTGAACCATTGCTTGATTGTTGCTAGCTGGCTGAAGAAGGGCTGCTGGTATTTCCGTTTCCGTTTCGACACGAAGCCATTAGGTGCAAGCAGGTCTGGATTCGTAGCGACGACCTGAAGCATACTACTTTGGGTCATTCTAGTTTCCTTGGGAGGCAGTGGTGGTCGATGTCGAGATGAGCTGGCTGATCGGACAGAGTCTTTGTCTATAGGCGGCGGAGGCGTTCCCGACTCGGATATTGACTGCGCCTCAGGTAATCGAGGAAGGTCTGGTACAGCAGCTGGACGCCATGTCAGTTTGCAAGCGGGAAACAGCCCTATGAATAATGCACTCACATGCGGAGTTGGTCCTCCGGTTCATGTTCCTTCCTCGACCTCTCGATGCATCTACAGGCGCTGGACGCAGCCCCTCCTCGTCGGTCTCCCTAATTGTTGGTGCGAGACGCTCCAGTCGACCGCTCGCTGCACTAAGCCGTCTTATGCTTCTGGACTCGCTCTCCCGCTCCTTGCGCTTCCGTTCCCGTCTCTTTGCTTTCCGCTCCTCTTTCTCAATCAGCAAAGCCCACCATCCTGCCAATGAATCGCACCGCTGCGCAAGCACGTTCTCGAGGACTTGGTCGATGTCCACACCAGCACTGCGCATGCGCAGCAGCGTCTCTTTCTCCAAATCAGTCGTGAAGGGTGCGGGCTGTTGCAGCTTCAGAACAGCTTGTTGGTGAGGCGCATGCTCCGCAAGCCATGGATGCATCAGGATGTCGGCCAGTGACGGACGAAGAAGCGGTCGCTTGGATAAGAGCGAAACGATGAGGTCTTTAGCGCCTGACGGCAAGAGCTCCGGATACTTCGGCTCCTCTTTCAAGATCCTCATCTTCGTCGCATTCTCATCATCCTCGTCGTAAGGCAGTTCGCCGCAGAGAAGCGCGTACAAGATGATGCCCAAACTCCACACGTCCACCTTCTCACCAGCGTACTTCTCCCCTTTGAGCATCTCCGGCGCGCTGTAACAGACCGTGCCGCACCATGTCTGCAGATAACTTGACTTGCCCTCGTACTCCCGCGTAAAGCCGAAGTCAACCAGCTTGACATCCTCGTGCTTATCCAAGAGTATGTTCTCGAGCTTGAGATCTCGGTGCACGCATGACTTGTTGTGGACGTAGGAGACCGCGCCGACTAATTGTGTGAAGATCTTCTGGACCTTGGCAGGCTCAATGGGCCCCGTCTTGAGGAGGTAGTTGTAGAGCTCATCGCCTGCGGGAAAGAGTCCCTGTCATTAGAGGCTCGTCGCTTGACGTCTTAGGTATCAGACCCACCTGGACAGTATTCCAAAACCAGCCATACTAGGTTCTCTGTGACTATAACCTCGTATAACCTAGCTATATGCGGATGTAGGAATTGGCGGTGATGGTGTATTTCTCGAGCGAGGTTCGCATCGTCTTTCTTCGCCGACTTGAGAACCACCTAAGCGCATATTGAGCATCCCACTGTGAGCTCCGCGAGGACATGCGCGCACCTTGGACCCATTTGTGAGCTTATGCGATGCAAGATAGACCTTTCCAAACGATCCCTTCCCTATAAGTCGCCCTAGCGTGTAGTTGCCAACGGTACGGAGATCTTTCGAGGAGAATTCGCTGTGGGCGGAGCGCAAACGTGAGTGTTGGCGGAAGTGTGCAGGAGGGGCGGGCTGGCTTACTCTAGCAGTTCATTGTAGGAGTTGGTAAGCTAACACTGTCAGAACACCATCTCAGTTACCAGGTGAAGGGCTCGCACCTTTGTCCTCTGGGAATGCAGATCGGCCTGAGCTCTGGCAGCGGCAGGCATGTGCGAAGCGGCTGTCGCACCCTCGAGCGAATGGAAAGGGATACGCGCAATAAGAGTTTGCGAGCTTGGCGATCAGATCCCTACTGCTAATAAAGGATGGGGGTTTTCCATATGGATAGGTGTCTCATGGAGCCGGTGCGGAGATGTTCTAGATACAGATGACAGCCTTGTAGGAGCGCTCTCAAGCTGGGCCATCCTTCCTCGAAGCTCAATCCTGTTTACGACGGGAGTGATTGGCCGAAGTGGTGTTGGACCCTGTCGCAAATCATCGCGCAAGCCATGGCATCGGGCTCTTCCCGTACCGACACTTCTTTTAGCTTGCCATAGCAATATTACAAGCGCGGAACTTATTTGGTCATGTATAAGGGGCTTTGTTTTGATCTAGAGTACACAAGTCCATCCTTCAGATATTGCCATGTCCAACTACTCTTGAGAACTACCGCAGCTAGCCACCGCCTGCGGCTTTTAGCAACCCAGCATCAGAGGCCGACTCCATCCTCTCCAGAGACACCGATTGTGAAACTACAGCATCGCAACTCTTCGACATCGCCTCTTCGTACTCGCGCATAGCGAACGAAGGTGCAAAGACACCATGTAATAGACTTCTTGAGCAGTGATCCAAGGAAGAAAGTAACCCGCACGTACCCTTACCTTACGACGTCTGCTAGAACGCCTTCAGCCGCGAATCAAGACTGCCTCCAAACAGATGGGACATAGACGCTACGACCGAAGATATTGCCTCGTGGGTCTGGAGCGGGAGGCTCGTCCTCGAACCCCGCACTGGCCTGAGAGTTCGGCTCTTCTTGCACGTGCTCATACTGGCAACGCTTCCCATACTTGCACCGACCTTGATCCTGAAAGTACCGACAAGGCCGACGATTGAAGCCAGTGTTGGGCACTCTTGAATGAGTCCGAGAGCCGGGGGTCGAATTGTGTTGCGTCTGGCGTGACATCCCCAAGATTCCCAGATTGTCCGGTGATCTAGGGTGCTCGTTGAAGCAGCCCTCTCCATGCCTACAGAAACCCCTCAAGAAGTACTGGCATACTCGGTGAGTTGCTCCATTGGTCGATCCGGCTGTGGATTTGGTCGGAGTGTTGGAGCTCTCGCTCACGCTGTTACGGCTGCGTGCGAATATTAGCAACATTCTGTGAAAGAGACAGTGCTCCCCATACCTTGTGAATCCCGCAGCAACCTCTTGAGCGGTATCTTGCGGATTCGTGTTGTGGGCCTGGAATGCATGCGCCTCAGGCCACTGCCCTTGATTTGTTGGTGACATCGGTGGAGAAGTCGTGACAGAGTCACGGCGGTCCTGATTGATCGTCCAACCGTCCGAAAAGTTCTCCTTGTTGGTGGAAGTGGGCGCTGAGTCGTGATTGCTGGTCTTTGATCCTTTTGTCTCTTTGCCGTCTGTTGTCTCAGAATCAATCCATGGCTCACTGACCGTCCACGGATCGTCCTTCTCAGCCTCTCCAGTCTCCCACTTATTCTGCTGCGTCTCTAGCTGTGCAACTTGCTGACCATCATTGCTCGTCTCCCATCTCGGCGCAATGTTCTCATCGTGTTTGAGCAGATCTTTCTTTTTGAGTTTCTCGCTACCGTCTGTATTGGCGTGGCGGGTGCTTTGATCTTTTGGCAAGCCGGTATTGGAGATCAAAGTCTTATTGCTGTCGGTAATTGCCCATGGGTCATCCGTATTTCCGTCCTTGTCGTTCGTAGCAGCTACTGCAGATTCCTTGAGAGTCAGACTCGCCATTCGTGTAGTAAGTTCCTGCATTGTGCTGTCAGCATTCATGCTCTTCGATCTGGTTGTGCATCTGCAACAGTGCTCTAAGCTCGGACGGCGGGTAATCTCAAACAAAATGATGAAGAGAGCTTGTTCAAGGGTAGGAGCACATGGAACGATGTAGGCAGTTTGATGACCAACACAACGGGAGGTAAATGACGGTTCTCTTAGTCGCGTGTCTATTATAGGCTGAACAGAGCCTCTCGGAACTTACTCTGGTAGTTGGCTCCTTGTCTGCTGCTGCACTGCCATTTTGTCTCTTCATTACTTCAAGCTGCGCCACTTCAGCACCATGCGAAGCGGAGCCGGATGAAGCGGGCGCTGGAGCTTCTTGACCAGCACGAGTATCTAGCGGCTGCTCTTTCGCGTTCGGGGTCTGGTGCAGCCCGTCCGTGAAGGGATTCGTGGCGGGACTTGCAGTCGGAGTGGACGTCTCAGTGATGTTTGGATTGACTTTCGCCCCAGTCTTGGAGGTGCCGTGAGTGACTGGCATAGTGTTCTGCGCTAGATTCTGTGGCTCCAGGCTGTCTTCTTTCAAGGCGACAAGAGGTCTCCTTGCGACCCTGCCTCTACGAGACGGAGCAGTGGAAGCGGATGGAGAAGTGGCCGTTGCAGTCTGAGGAGTGACCGGCACGTCCTGACGAGAAGCTGGCGCCATCTGGCGAGGGATCTGCGCGATCGGAGGAGATGTTGATGTGGTCTGAGGAGGACCATTGGCTTCTGTTGATCAGTGAGCAGCTTACCTGAAGGACATGGTAAGATACTTACGGGCTGAGCGCTCGGTTTCCATTTCTCTTCTAATCTGCTCTCTCAACTCCTTCTCTAGTCTTTCTCGAGTCTCGCGCTCTATCTGTTCTCGAAGGGCCGGCGGTACTGCTGGAGGTCGGGCTGGCCCACCGCCAAACCCAGAGGTTACGGGCACTGGGAGAAGGCCTGGAGCGGAGCGGTGACCCAGCATGGCCTTGCTGCGGCGGTGACGAGAAGCCGCCAGCTTGACTATGGCCTGGACGCGACGGACCCAAGCCGGAGCGCGCGTCTTGAGGCGAGTAGCTTGAGAAGGCAGATCGACCTGCGAGCGTCAGTCTTCAAGCGCGAAGGACTCCTCAGGGCTGGTCGGTCGCAGCTTCTCGTACCTGCACCGCGCTGTCCGCGACCCGACATGTTGGAGTGAATGCAGGGAGAGCTGATTTGGTAGTCAGTCTAGCGTCAAATCCGGTCCACAGAGCAAGCGTCTGCAGGCAAGAGAGCTCGACTGCCCGCAAGTGACATCTGCTGTGTGGTGGCTGACTTTGGTTTGGTGAAAGTGAATGTGAGGAAGTGGAGATGAAAGCGACCGAAAGGGCAGTCACGATGCAAACACGACATGCGATCACCAACGAACTCCAACAAATACAAGTTCTCCCAGCTGACCGGGCCTTTCCGGTTTCTTCTATCCTTGTCATCACCGTTTCCACTTCGTTCATTGTTTTTTCTTCTATTGTACGTCTCAAGGCATCGTTAGCACACAGACTTTAGACAACATGAACCCGAGTGACGGCCCGTCAAATCCATGCGACACGGACCCGTGGATTTGTTCAGCACTGCTTGCAAAGATGAGAACGCCAGCCAACCCACAGGAGATCAGTCGGCTTCAGGAGCTACGGCAACCTCGCTGGAACAGAATATACAGACGCCGCGTAGAGCTGCTTACGGTCTGCAGAAAGCCAAAAAGTGACGCCGACTGCAAGTGGTTAGCAGACTTTTGGAAGATGGACCTGAAAAGACGAATAGTGGACAGACCCTGGGGAAGGCCTGCCACGAACAGGCTCCCTAGTATAAGTGCTATGCTAGGTTCAAGACGCAGGAGCCGCAGCCAGTCTCCTGATCACCATAGCAATTACAAACGCGCCAGGACCGCCGAACTCAGTCAAAGCGAGCGTCGACACGTGCAACGAACGGCTTCTTCGGAGGGCGCACTCCCTCGGTTTGAGGAGCTCATCGCTTCTATCAAGACTGGTGAGGAGACTAGCGAGGAGACTGGTGACAAGACTGGTGACGAGACTGAGGATGAATCGGACAACATCTACAGGCATTTTCCACGGCAGCGACGAGGGGCTATAGACGCCAGGATGGATACATACCAATTGCTCAGCCCTTGGCCATTCGTAACACCCGGCCGCCACAGTAGCACGCCTGATCCGACAGACCAGCCAGACGGCCATGACAGGCCAGCCAGACACGCACCCGGACACCTGTTGGCTCTGAGAAGGCGTCAGTAAGTCATCTGGCATGTAACATGGCCCCTTACAACGTCTAATTGTATGTGCAGATTCGAACCTTCCCTAATCACAAGCACCCGATCACATTGGGTAGTGCCAGATTCAGATGCATCCAATTCCACTCAGGGGAGAAACCGGTAACGACGACATTCGATGGTTCTCAACTTCCATGAGAAGGGGCCGCGGTCTTTGGCTTCCTGCTCGCAGAAAGTTGGCCTCGCAGAACGAAGGCCCTATGCCTGCATCGTCATCTGGTTAGGTAGAATTCTGACCGACATTGGAACCTTCTTTCTTTGTTGGCATCAGTACATTCGTTGGAAGCGTTTGGTTAGAAGTTATGCATGGTACTATGATATTGCGGACCAGTGCAGAAGTATACAAATCACTTTAATACATACCAAGTCGGCGCCATGCATTTCCCACTAAGCAGGCAATCGACGACACAACCCATTCCCTTCCTTGATGCATGCAACTCAAGCCTCCACCATGATATGCACAATCCCAGAACCCGAACCGGACCGAACTGATACAGACCCAGCCCATACCCACCCACCCAACCAACCCTACGCCTTCTTCTTCCCCCTCCTCTTCTCCTCCGCCACCCGATCCATCTCCTCAATCTCCGCCTCCTCCTTCCTCTGCGCATACCACTGCCCCGCCTGCAGAATCAACACCCCCACCAACACAAGCGCCAGAATCGTATTACTCGCCGCAAACACCCTCAGACTATCCTCGCG
>JAKLMF010000138.1:0-27668 GCA_022813555.1 Botryosphaeria agaves | reverse complement strand
GGGCAGAGGGTGGGGGTCTAAGCTGCTTTCCTTTTTTCTTTTTATGTAATCTCGAGTGTGGGTATGTTGAAGGGGGCATGTTTAGGGCAGAGACTCTGGGATTTAGATTTTAGACATAGGCATGGAGTGAGGCCAAAGACATCACATGCACGAAACAGTACCACAGGGTTTAGTCGTTAAAGCGTCTTGAATGAATTACCAAACCATCTCCCTCCAATCCGCCAAACGCACTAACGAGCAATAATACAGAATACACACACAAAACGATATTCACATCCTCATCTCCCCATTCACCACCCCTCATCCCCTTTTGCATTCATCCGTCCAACCACCTACGACGACTTCGTCTTCTTCGCCATCGTGTTCAGCGCGCTTCCGTTCTTGAACCACTCAATCTGGCCCTCGTTGAATGTGTGGCTGAGCTCAACGTCAAATGTCTCGCCGTCCTTCTTGTGCACCCGCAGCGTCATCGGCTTGCCGACCGCCAGCTCCGTGCACATCAGGTCCAGCTTGTCCTCGGGGGCTATCCGGTCGTAGTCGGCGGGGTCGGAGAAGGTGAGGGGAAGCATACCCTGCTTCTTGAGGTTGGTCTCGTGCTGCGAGGTGGTTAGTTGCTGCTCACATCTTGCGATGGGAAGACAATCCGTTGGATGGGATGAATGGCACTTACAATACGGGCGAAACTCCTGGTGATGATGGCAAGACCACCAAGATGCCTTGGCTCGAGGGCGGCATGCTCACGGGAGGAGCCCTCGCCGTAGTTCCAGTCGCCGATGACGACCCACTTAATTCCCTTCTTCTTGTAATCACGTGCGACGGCCGGGACAGCATCCCAGTCGCCGGTGGTGACGTTCTTGACCTTGTTGGCTTCGCCGTTGGCAGCGTTGATGGCGCCGATAAGCATGTTGTTGGAGATGTTGTCAAGATGACCACGGTACTTCAGCCATGGGCCAGCCACTGCAGACGAGGTCAGTATACTGATACAACTCTTCTTTTGATATTGCAGAGGACTTACTCGAGATGTGATCGGTCGTGGTCTTGCCTTGGCACTTGATAAGGATGGGCAGGTCGGTAGCATCCTTGCCATCCCACGCGTCGAAGGGCTGGAGGATCTGGAGACGCTGAGACTCGGGGGAGACAGCAACATTCACCGAGGCGCGGTCCTCGGGAGGTGCCTGGTAGGTGTTGTTGCCCGGGTCGAAGCCGTTCTTTGGCAGACCCTCACCAGAAGGCTCCCTCAGCTTGAACTCGTTGCCATCCTTGTCCTTGAGGGTGTCGGTGAGGGGGTTGAAGTTCAGGGTGCCAGCAATGGTCATGGCGACGACGAGGTCGGGTGAGGTGACGAAGGCGTGCGTTGCCGGGTTGGCGTCGTTTCGGCCCGTGAAGTTACGGTTGTAGGACGAGATGATGGAGTTTGGCTCGCCCTTCTTGACGTCCTTACGGTCCCATTGCCCAATACAAGGTCCTAGGATTTCTGGCGTTAGTAGATGGTCGTAGGGGATAGTGATGATGTTAGCAAGTGGTCCTGATGTTAGCAAGTGGTCCGGATGGCAGCAAGTGGTCCCGGTGGCAAGAAATGCCAAGAAATGCCAAGAAATGGTCGTGGCAGATGGTGGGCATAGTAAAGCAAAAGAGAAAAGAAGAGATTGGTGGTATATAGCAAGAGCAAAGAGCAAGAAGCAAGGGCAAGGGTGGTTCCGGGGAGGGCGAGCTAGGAGCTCGCCTGGACGGCGGCGGCAGCGGCCGCGGCCTTCCGGATGTGAATGAAAAAAAAATAAAAATATTACTTGCCGCAAGCGTTGGCAAGGACCATACCACCGAACTCCTCGAAGGTCTTCATCTGACCGTCACGCTCAATAGTAGCGCGGATCTGCTCAGAACCCGGGGTCACAGTGAACATCGCCTTGGCCTTCACGCCGTGGGACATGGCGTCCTCGGCAATGGAAGCGGCACGGGACATGTCCTCGTACGAGGAGTTGGTGCAAGAACCGATCAAGCCGACCTTGAGATCCTCTGGCCACTTGTTCTCCTTGACAGCATCCTTGAACTTGCTGATGGGAGTTGCAAGGTCCGGAGTGAAGGGACCGTTGATGTGGGGCTCAAGCTCGGAGAGGTTGATCTCAACCAGCTGGTCGTACTCGGCTCCCTTGTCTTCGCGGAGCTCGTTGGCGTACGCCCTGGCGAAGTCGCCAATCTCCTTCCGCTTGGTAGCAGCCAGGTAGTCATACATGCGGTCGTTGAAGGGGAAGACCGATGTGGTGGCACCAATCTCAGCACCCATGTTGCAGATCGTGCCCATACCAGTGCAAGAAAGGTTCTCGGTTCCTGGTCCGTGGTATTCGACAATGGCGCCTGTGCCTCCCTTGACGGTCAAAATACCGGCCACCTTGAGAATAATGTCTGAATTGAAGTTTTAGCAAACTGAACTTTCAGCGTCACATAGGGTCGATAACAACAGTCTTGAACCATGCAGTGTACAGGTTTACCGCAATCGAGCCGTGTATATACGAGTAAAGAGAAAACTCACCCTTGGGCGCGGTCCAGCCCGACATTTTACCAGTCAGGCGGACACCAATGACATTCGGTGCCTTCAGCTCCCATGGCAGGTTGGCCATGACATCCACCGCATCAGCACCACCAACACCAATGGCAGCCATACCGAGGCCACCAGCGTTTGGCGTGTGGGAGTCGGTTCCGATGAGGAGGCCACCGGGGAAAGCGTAGTTCTCGAGGATGATCTGGTGGATGATACCAGAACCGGGCCTCCAGAAGCCAATGTTGTACTTGGCACAGGATGTCGACAGGAAGTCATACACCTCCTTGTTGATGTCCTTGGCCCGAGCCAAGTCCTTCTCACCGCCGACCTGAGCCTCGATCAGATGGTCGCAGTGCACCGTCGTGGGAGTGGCGACGGATGGCATGCCTGCAGACATGAACTGCAGGATGGCCATCTGCGCGGTAGCATCCTGACAGGCGACGCGGTCTGGTCGGAGCTTGAGGTACGACTTGCCCCGCTCGATCTCCTGGTTGTGCGGGTCGTCGAGATGTGAGTAGAGAATCTTCTCAGCGTACGTGAGAGGCCTGTTAAGGCGGGATCGGACAATGGAGAGGTTCTCCGACATCTTCTTGTAGTTAATGTAGTGGCCCTTCTCCCAGTTGGTCATCTCGACCTTGCGGCTGAGGTCTGGTGCATCGCTGACAGTGGCAAGGCCACGGCGGTTGAGCACCGCCCTCCTGGCCAGCAGAGTGCGAGTTGAGGAGAGCATCTTGTCGGCGGGGTGTGGCTGATTCGATGCTGCGAGCTTGGAGGTGAGAGGAGGAGAGTGGAGTTGGATAAGAGCTTGAGACGTCAGGCGAGATGGTGGTCCAAGCGTTGCCCTCGGCAGACAAAAAAGCAACGGCGACGCGACAGGGCAACCAGCAGCCGCTCGACCGTCATCAGCTCATATTGTGCAGCTACATGTATACATTTCTACACATCTTCTGGTTGCGCGAAGCTCCTCTTTGTCCACTGGAGCTCAGCTGAAATGCCCCGTAGTCGTTGCCATCTTCGAAGACACGCTCAATGCAGGCAGAGAGGAGTGTCTCACGGCAGTCATCGGGAATGCAAAGCTTCTGATTGGACCATCAGCCAGCTGCTTATCCTCGGACCATCAGCACCATACCTACACGCGTCTATAACGTCCGTTCTCGTCGGCATTGAGTGCTGTGTGAGAAAACAGGGTTGCTGCCACCAGCAGTACGTCTCTATGAGCTGTCACGCTTTCACCTGGAGTGCCCTCGAGACTCGAGAGTAGTTTGATAGCTCAGTTGCCTTGCCTGACCGTACACCCCACGTACTGCCAGGACATCTTCCACAGCGTCGTTCCAGCTAAGTAGGAGTGACATCCGAACCTCGACGACTGAGAATAACCATCACAACTTTAATCGCGCGATCCCGGATGGAAACAAACGCTTGTACAGAACATGCGGCTACAGTGAGTACGCAGCCGGCTCTCACCTGTCCCTAAGATGTGTTGAAACGCATCAAGCTGTAATTTACCAATCTATGCGGAATCAGTCTTGGATGAGCAAACGTAAAACATGCTCAACTACGCGTGTTTTTCATGAATCTGTACGCTTGGGTTGTGTTTTTATTTCCGTTGTTCGCCTCCTTGGTACCCGTACCAAGATCTGGCAAAGGCGTGGGGGACATCTCCTCCACCCTCCACTCGGGCGTCGCAAACGTACGTGCAGAATCAGGCAGGAGATGGCTCTGAAGCTGAGCGTATCCCACCTACTGCGCGGAAGAGGCCTGGTGAATATACGCTGTAGTCAAACTAAGGTGATTCGTACAATTTGAACCCGGTGTCGTCGGGCTCCTCTCCACTGTCTATGCTATACTCGTGCAGTACTTTCCATTCAGATCGAACTGCTTAAGTCTCTCAGTTGGTGGTTCCCCGATGCTTGTCAATGCGCGCAGCTTGAGAAGATGAGCTCTGGTTGGATGTCTCCGCTACCGATGCAAGACCTGCGTACCTCATGGCGAGCCTGAGCTTCTCCTCGCTTTGACAGCCCCATCGTCATATCTCCTTTTTCGGATCATCATCAAAGCGTTTTCCATCAGGATGTTCGGAACTGAACCACAATGTCGTTGGTTACCGTCTAAGCGCAGTAACCTCGTACAGTATATAACCGTCTTGACATTCCTACGTTCTTCCCCCCTACAAGATCATCATCGTCTTACAGTGATCTGATTCATCAATTTCGAGCAATAACTATCAACCGCTTCCTCTCATCCATCCGATATCTTCCTCGTCCTCTTGAAGTATGAATGCCAATCACCGCTCTGCAAACATGTATCAACATCCAGCCCCCTACGTCCGATTCACTCGCGTGGAGTCACATCAACCCTCACCCCTCACACCTCCACCAAGCACTCTACCGTCTCGTGGTGATACGCCTACGCGTGGCATCCGCAGCCCGTCTCCTCAACCCACCAACAAGCAGCAGCAGCAATCCACCGCTTCGGGTACTGCATCAAACCAATTAGTACTCCCCCAGACTCAAGATCAACCAAGCACCACCGGCCCCAAGCCCGACCTCACCGGCCTTCGCACCTTCACCTGGCCCGCCGACCGCGCTGCCGCCGAACAAGCCGCCGCAGACGTCCTCTCCAGTCTCTCCCACCACCCAGTCGACCACCGCCAATCAACCAACAACTGCCAGCCCGCCCACAGCCGCTCGCCCCTCGATAAAGCCCGTCTCGCTGCCGCCATCGACGCCGACCGGGCAAAGTGGATCCTCGCCGCCGCGTGCGAGCAGGGCTGCCGTCCCGCCGTCGGGCTCGCCGCGCCGCAGCGCGGAAGGCGCGCCGTGCGTAGCTGGCTCGACGAGGGTGTACCGTATTATGCGTCGGAGCACAAGTACAGACGGCGGCTGAGGAAGGTGTGGGCAAGAACGCAGTTGAGCAGGGCGGGGCTGCTGGGGAAGGTGGCGCTGCGCGGGACGTGTGACAAGGAGCGGATGTCCGTTGAGGAGGGGTATGACAGTGATTGTTCTGTCGCTAGTGATTGCTCTGTCTGGAGTCAGTTCACGGTTAGTAGTGATTCGGGGGCTACGGTGGTGTGTGAGGGTGCGGATCCGCATGGGCCGCTTGTTGAGGAGGTGGAGGCGGTTTCTGCTGGTGTGGAGGAGGTGCAGGCCCAGACGCCGGTGCAGAGGCTGGTGATTAAAATTAAGCAGGCGCGCAAGGGCGGGCGGAAGGGGCAAGGAGCTCCTAAGGTGCAAGGAGCACTTAAGGCGCAAGGAGGGCGTAGGCAGGGGCCTAAGGCGCAGAAGACGCTCGAGGTGGAGCGCAAGAGGTCGCCCGAGAGCCAGAAGTCATCTGAAGGGGAGAAGAAGTCGTCTGAGGAGGAGCCAAAATCATCCGAGGGGGAGCGGGAGCGGGTCCAGAACTCGCAGTATGGGCTCCGTGCCCGTCCCAAGAAGACGGTCAAGCATGTCGAGTCAGTCGGCGCGCGCAAGTAGGCCCGTGGGTGGGCGTAGTACCTTCCTGTACTATGTTTGTGTCTCTGGAAAGGAAGTCGCGCTTTACAGGGCCGGAACTAAGTTGGTGCTTTCCTGGTATGGATCAACACGGCGTCTTTGTACAGACTAAAGACGGGTAGCAGGCGTATTTGATGGGTGTTCTATAACTGATAGGCGTGGATTGCGTAGGCGTATTGGGCTTTGAGGGTGGTTGGTGTGTTGGAATTAGGCAGTATACGTTTCAGACTCAGCAGCACGTGGTCCTTTGTGTTCAAAGCGATGATGATGAGCATCAGCTTGAGGTGCTGCGCATCTTCGACATCGATCAGTGAAGCTCCCCTTCATCTTCCCATTATCGTTCCCATCCAGCCAATCGAGTGTGTTCTACACCATCATCGATGGGAGAAGACCTTCACTAAATTCACTAAACCTTACCACCGCGACATATGTTCCTCGTCACGCCGAAGAACAGTGTGAGTAGCCCACACGACGCGCGAACCGTCAAGGCTAGACGGCCAAATGTCATGGTCTCCACCGGGTACTGTATAATCTTGGTGATGTTTTCAAGGTAGTGGCACCGCTACCTGTACCGGACCGATCGAAGGTGAAATCAGGTAGAACACTTGCTGAACGTCTGAGTTGCCGCCAATGAAACCAGTGGCTCGAGTCTTTGAATTTCTGTTGAAATCCTCCTCCAGTATGTCGAGCGACTCATTTGAGCCTACTTGAGTGGTGACTTCGCTCTCAATATGTGATATATTACTGGTGAGTTTAATAGATTCTAGTTGAACGTTCGTAGTTGTGAGAAAATCGACCATACGTAGATTCGTTTCAACGTTGAAAGACGGACTTTGAATGGTGGAAATACAACCCGAAATTAGGCTTTTTTATTTGGGTTCACTACCCTAGTTTGATATCTAGTGTAATGGTATATAGTGGTTGTTGTAGTTTCGAAACTAGGGTTTTGTGATGTAGCACCCTAAACCTCTAACTTAACCTAGTAATGAGTGTTATTTAGGTCTACACTTGTATCTTTTTGTAAAACGACATTTTATAGCTAGTATTGTCTTTGTTCTTCTATTAATATATTTTAACTATGTTGACTTCACCTTAATATGCCCTAACATCCTCGAACCCCCCCCTACCGCCCTTTGAAACCCGGCTTCCTCTTCTCCCTGAACGCCTTAAGCGCCTCGTCCCGATCCTCCGTCCTCACCACCATCTCATACGCCGCGTTCTCCGCCTTCTCCCCAAGCGCACACCCATCCACCGCCTTCATCGCTGCCCCAATAGCTATCGGGCCTCCTTCACATATCTCTCTCGCCAACCTCACCGCCTCCTCCAGCACCAACCCCCTCGCCCGCCCCTCCACCTGCACCTCCTCCGGCGGCACTTCCACCAGCCGATTGCAGATGCCGAGGAAGTAGGCTTCTGCCCCGCTGACGCGCCGGCCTGTCAGAATCAGGTCCCTGGCGCGGTTGAGCCCGATGAGCGCGGGGAGCCGGTAGGTGCCGCCGGCACCGGGGATGATGGCGAGGCGGGTTTCGGGGAGGGCGACGGTAGCGCAGGATGCGAAGACGCGGAGGTGCGTGGTCAAGGCGAGCTCGAGGCCGCCGCCAAAGGCGAGGGAGGAGATGGCGGAGATGGTGGGGATGGGGAGGGCGGAGATGGAGGTGAAGGTGCCGCGGAGGGAGGTTAGGAATTGGGCTGTTCTGGGTGGGGAAGAGCGGTTAGCGGATGTAATTTGTGGGGCGTGGGTAAAGGAAGGGCGCGTACTGCTCTTGTGTGAAGGTTGCGCGTTCTTTGAGGTCTGCGCCTGCGCAGAACGATGTGTCGATCTCACTGGCGAGGACCAGGGCCCTGGTTGGGCCGGAGGGGCTTTCATTGTGGATGCTGTTTACTTCGTGGCTCAGCTCGGCCAGTAGCTGTCTTGAAATGGCATTGCGCGCAGAGGGCCGGTTCAAGGAGAGGATCTTAATGCTTCCGCAGTGCGGCGCGGGAACGTTAGTCACTCTGACAACGGGCGTAGGGCTCGCGGTTGAATATGCATGGCTGCGTGTTAATTGGCGGGGGCTGAGCCCTACAAATACTCGGAGTGCTGGTGGACGCATCTTGGAGGTCCAGCGAAGCTTCAAGGCGTGGAGAACCCCACGACAGGCTGAATCTCCCACTGGCTTGCCGCGGCTATGAATGACTCGCTCGGGAGAGTGTCACGTGTCGCAAAGACTTACCGTGTAGGTATGGGTCATTGTTGCCTCATGTTGACCACTCGTCGAGTGACATGTGAACGGAGCTGTATATATTAGGATTCCCCCATGTCGAACAAGGCAGTTTGGAGTCTTTCGACGTGATCGCAATAGTGCTTGAAGTTGCTGAGAACTGCGGTTCGTCGATCATCCTCAGCCTCGTCTCGCACAACATTCATCCACTGCGCCGGTACGACCAATGTACTCGTCGACGAATCTTGTTTCCGTAAGGTTTCTCCATCGTCCCAATCGCAATGAGGACAGTCGGTAGCAGCCCTGGAGTGACGGGAAGGTCTTGTACAGCCACGGGTACGAATGGGTGGAAAGCGGGATGACGATGCCATTACACCTATTCCCCTTATCTGCATACACAACCTTGAACACGGGAAGTCGCTCTGGTCGGTTGCATTTCCTTGAATTCTCAAGCTACAAACGCTTCAGTGTCCCTTCTCCTCCCTCCTCCTCAGCACACGCGTTCCCCCATCTGCAACATACAATTCATCAAGCCATCTCTTAGCGAGTTGATCGAGCATGGCTCTCGTTGTCCAAGGTTACACCTTCATCCAGCAGTACGCCTTCTCATGGCTCCAATCAGTACCCAAGAAGAACGAGGGCGCCTTAAAGCTTGGTGTTCTGTCAACTGCCCAGATCAGCCCCGCGGCTATCATACATCCCGCAGAGGTATCCGTATATTGCTCCATGTCTTGAATAGACACTAAATGATCTCCAGACCCATCCTGACGTCGAGCTCTACGCTGTTGCATCCCGGGATGCTGCCTCAGCTAAGAAGTATGCCAAGAGTTACCACTTCAAGAAATCCTACGGTTCGTACGACGATCTTCTCGCCGACCCGGAGATCGACATAGTCTATATCTCTGTTCCCAACGGAAAGCACTTTGAGTGGGCATACAAGTCTCTCCAGGCTGGCAAGCACGTCCTCCTCGAGAAGCCGTTCACATCGAACGCGCACGAGGCGAAAAGGCTTGTCGAGGAGGCTCACAGGAGAGGCAAGGTCCTCGAAGAAGCCTTCCACTGGCAGTTCCACCCAGCGGCACACGTGTGGAGAAGCATCATCGATTCGGAGATATATGGCGCTGTCATTGCTACCAACGCAGTCATGACAGCTAGTCCTGGTGTGCCTCACGGCGACATACGCTGGCAGTACGATCTTGCAGGCGGCAGTCTGATGGACATGACATACGCGCTCTCGTTCACTCGATACGCGCTTCATGCCGGCACTCCGGAGAAGGTCCTCTCGGCAACCGCTCGTCCGTACGATAAGGACAAGAGGGTCGATGCCGCCATGCATGCGACGCTGCTACTCAAGGATGCACGCGGCGATATCGTGCAGAGCAAGATCTACACCGACATGGCCCGGTCGTGGGTGTCGGGCGCGATACCTCGTGTGTGGGAGTTTCCGGCCATCGAAGTTGAGACCGACAAAGCATACATATACTTCTACAATGCGATGATGCCCCACTTGTATCACTACATCTCCATCACGGACAAAGCCACGGGCAGGACGGAGGTCAAGAAGGCGTACAAAGGCGGCCCGAAGTGGGGCGACGTGGAGACGACCGGGGGCAAGGGCGGAAACGCGAAGTGGAGCACGTATCGCTATCAACTGGAGGCACTCGTCGACCGAGTCAAAGGCAAGGAGCCCGCGACTTGGGTGACAAATGAAGAGAGCATTGCGCAGATGCAGACGATCGATGCAATCTACCAGAAGGCCGGTCTGCCCCTCAGGCCGACGAGTTCCTTGGCGCAGTAGTAGATTGCTACCGCACCATCCTACCTACCATCAGGGTGTTTCTTGGGCAACTCACAGGTTGGAGATGACGTGGCAACTTTGGTACTAACGAGGAGGCTGTGATACGGCTTCCCTTCTCATGGTTAGAGCAGGCAACGAGAGCGGGTAACATGGTGGGTCTCAACGGCGGGCAAGGTTGCACGAGTGAGGCAGTGCTGTAATGCTAGAAACAAAGATAATGCTCTTTCTCCTGCATGCCAAGCGTGGCACAATGTTTGTGGTGAACGGCTGAGCGTCAGCCAAGTTGCGGATGACGTCTAATTGAGTGGGATGAGTGCAGGTGGGTGCAGGTGGAAGGGAGGCACGGGAGGCGCAAGCCTCGTATCTTGAGGCGTTCGGCTGGTGCCGTAGATCACCCGCACGATCCTTCCCGGCTTAGCGATCATTGCTCGAGCTCAACCGGCTTGACCTTTGTCAACCTCATCACAGCAGGGACAGGCTTTGAGAAAATACTATCGCCGCTGAGAAACTAGCAGCCCGGATATGAGGGCCAAAGTCGGCCGTGATGCCAGCGGGGTTGAGGCACGCCATCGGATTTCTGCCCGAAACTTGCATGGGCAACCGCAGACGGCATATGCAGACTGCTACCGTGGAGCGGTGAAATCAACCTCTGGCAGAGACACGGACTATCTCTGAAGAACTGCCTCAAATCACCGGCCCGTCTTGGCTGGACGGGTATCTCTTCTTGGCCCGCAGCCAACACGGCGCCTCCCTTGCGTGAGTGAATGTTAGCATGCTTCGCAGCTTCGCAATAGCACTTGGTATCTCTCTTGGCTCCCATGACGACTGGCCATCTCTGGCTGCTTGTGCATCTCAACCGTCCGTATCATTCCGCTTGTCAAGTTCCCCAAAGTCACATGTTTTGTCTTGAGCGGTTGCGTTCCAAGCAAACTATGGGGCCGGACCCAGATAAGGGTCGCACCAAGACCCCGTCCGTGTAGGGACAATGGGGCTATGGGGCAAACTCACAGGTAGTCTGGGGAGCTCCTTCTCTGTTAGAATGGCCGTATATCAACCTACCCTATTTCCCCAACTTTTCGAATGATAACCTTACGTCCCCACAACTACTTTCGTTCACCTAGATCCTCACCATGTTCTCGAACGAGCTGCCCCGCGGCATGTCCCTCGCTCAGACCAACACGCTGGAAGATGAGAAGTCTGTCAAAGAGATACCGACCTCCTCTCGAAATCCCAGCAACGCCTCAAGCATACCGCCAGCAAGGCTTGAGGATGGCCTCAGCTCAGGCCTCAGCTCACCACCAACAGAACCCGCTCATCCACACGCCGACGAGCCCATGTGGCCGAAGCAATGGCAGGCCTGGACATGCCTGACCGGCTGCTTCTTCCTGATGTTCAACAGCTGGGGCCTAGTCAATGCATACGGCACCTTTGCGTCTTACTATATGCAGCACTTGCTGCCCGGACGGGACATCATGCTCCTCAACCTCGTTGGCTCGACACAGTCGTTCATCGTGCTAGCCCTATCATTCGTCGTCGGTCGGATACTGGACGCGGGATTTGGCCGCTGGCTCATTGGTGCCGGGTGGGTGCTGGTCACCATCGGCATGTTCATGCTGAGCATCGTGAATGGCCAAGGGAGGTACAGCGAGGGCGATTATGGCCTGATTTGGCTCACTCAGGGGTTTGTGACGGGCCTGGGGATGGCTTGTTTCTTCGTGTCTAGTTCCCAGAGTAAGTAATGCTGCTCCACCATAGAGGAATATGCTTGCTGACATATTCCAGTCGCGGCCACATGGTTCATTCGGAGAAAGGGCTTCGCGATCGGTATCGTAGCATCCGGTGCCAGTATATGTAAGTTGCTAAAGCATAAAACTGGGTTGACACATCACGTCAAGGCCCAACACATCCCTCAATACCCAGAAACATGCTAACCTACCTGTGACAGCTGGTCTCGTCTACCCCGTCATGACTAAACTTCTTATTACCCATGTTGGTTTCAACAAAGCGGTGCAATATGTCGCTGCAGTAGTTTGCGTAACTGCTCTCCTGTCTTTTGTCCTGGCCACGCCGAACCCGGCTCATCAACACCGGCAACCGGAACGATGGCTCTCTCGTCGCACCTGGGTTGATACGCATGCATTCAAGAATGCCGCGTTTTGCTGGTTCATGGCAGCTATTGCGTTCTTGTTTTTCGGCTTTTATGCAATCTTCTTCAACCTGGAAGAGGTACGCTCTACAAGATACCATTTCCCACATACCACGATACAGAGTACTAACGGCAACGTTTAGTGGGCAGCAGCCAAGGGCTTCGGCTACAAAGACCACGTCCCCGACAGTCTCGAAGATGTCCAGCTAAAGAACGAAGTCCCCGGCGACGCCATCCGAACCTTCTACCTCCTCAGCATTATGAACGGCTGCAGCACTATCGGCCGTATCGGCTCCGCCTATCTCAGTGACCAGTAAGCCCCGCCCCACTCCTCTCCCTTCAAACCTCAGGCTAACCACATTCCCCCCTCCGCAGCTTCGGCGCCCTGAACGTCCACCTCGTCACGACCTTCATCGGCGCCCTCCTCGTTCTGCTCCTCTGGACGCTGGCCGCCAACGTCGCCGCTGCAATCGCCTTCGTCGTCGTCTTCGGCGCCTTCTCCGGCGCCATCATCGGCCTCCCTCCCGCCTCCGTCGCATACATCCTCGGGCCTTCCAAGCACCAGCAGGCGAAGCTGGGGCAGTGGACCGGCATGATGTATACCGGTGCTGCTGTTTTCGCCCTCACGGGTCCTGTAATTGCTGGTCATCTTATTAGTGAGTACAAGAACTACTTGACTGTTCAGCTCTGGAGCGGGTTCAGCCTGCTGTTGAGTACGGGGTGCATGGGGGCGGCGAGGTGGTGTGCGAGGAGGGGAGATGGGGAGTTGAGGATGAGTAGGAGTACGGAGGTCACATTTGAGAGGGCGTTGATTGGAGGGAGTGATTCGGAGGCTGAGAAGAACGAGGGGGCTTGAGCGTGGGGTGTGGATGGCTCGCGCGTCAAAAGAGCAGGTTTCATCAACTGGACCACGCGCTGCGCGCATGACGATGTCACGAATAGAGGGTTCCACGCATTAGAGGCTAGACGGTGGCTACCGTCAACGGACATAGATTTGTTTGGATCGTTTGGCGTTTCGCAAGACTGGGTCATGTGGCGTTCTCCGAACTCAGGCGTGTGGGGCATTGGACAGCGGACGATATCCTAGATCAAGATCTTTGCCGCGGAGTACTTCGGCGCTTGTTACAGTTCGTTCTCACAACTATCCTAATATCTCCGATTATCTAAAACAAAAGTATCTACGTTACACCAGACAGACATGCTTGTTGCAGGTGCGACGGGTTCCACCACTGACTTCGTCCCATGGCGCTCGAGGAGCCATGGAAATCACACCGCCAAGCTCGTACTTCTTCAACGATGAGTGCCGATCCACTCCAGCTTGTAGCACGTTCCGCGCCATCCCAACTCAAATACACACATAGCCACGTAAGCCTCTGGGCGTCCCACAACCCAGGCCGTTCAGCAACAGCGACACTTCTTGGGCACTCCACATTTCCACATCTCCTTGCATTGCAAGTTAGATTCCTCTTCCACATGCAGGAAGTGGGGAGTGGCTCCTCGCCGTACAGCCTAAGACCGGAAAGGCATGAGTGCCATAATGCTCACAAGGCACCCTGCAATTCCCCAGGGCGTCCAGCTGTTGCATTGCACACCACAAACCCGGGGATAGGTTCTTTCTGGATGACTCAACCGCCTATCCGAGCCGCGTGAGGTAGTCGAATGGGCTTGCTTGCATGAGCCGCTGAGCGTAAGGCATCTCCCACGTCAGCCAGACCCATCGAGACGCAGCTCCACCCCACCGTTCGCCCCAATTCGTCGCGGATCCTTCGAACGAAGCGTCCTCTTCTCACGAGTCTTTTCGCCAGCGAAAATGGTACTCCATTCCCCCCTCTCAGTGGTGATAGACCACCATCTCCATCCTCACGCCGCTCTCCTCCTGCGCCATGAAGGCATGGTAGCCGTCGAAGCCGAGCCCCTGCAGCGAGAAGTCGTCGACGACGTAGACGCTGCTGATGGGCGGTTGGGTCAGGTACATTTTGCGCCAGGAGGCGCAGGCGCGCCGGTAGGGCGTGTCCCAGCCGGATGATTTGGGGCGGACGGGGGTTAAAGGGGATGAGGATGGGGAGGAGATGTTGGTATTGGGGGAGGATGACGATGAGGAGGGGGAGGATGACGATGAGGAGGGGGAGGATGACGATGAGGAGGGGGAGAGGTGTAAGAGAGAGAGCTCCATGAAGAGGCCGTCAGGGCCGGGGAGGATGCGGCTGCTGACGGAGGAGTACCGCGAACAAGGTAGGGGGAGGAGGGGGTTTGTGATGACGTCGTTGGGTCTTAGGCTGCCTTTGAAGTTTGAGGTTGAGTTTGCGCCGGTTGTAGACCCTTGAGGTGGCAACGGCTTGAGGAAGAGCGCGCGTTGTAGATGTATGGAGGATTCGACGACAGTTCGCCACCGCGTGCAGACGGCTTGCGCGAAGAGGATGTCGCGCGTTGGCAGCCCGAGGAGAATTGCCTCGAGGACTTCCACGATCGAGAGCGCGCGGTGAGAGGCGCTTGTAGAAGCGGATGAAGCTGTTGCTGACATTGTGTGGAGGAACAAAAGAGTATACAGTATGCAAGGCGCACCTTGAAAGGCGGCTTGTCAGTTTGTTGCAGAGGCGCCACGGTCAGCCGAAATTACTGATTGGTCGAAGAAAGGTCAAAGTCCGAGGAGGAAGGGACTGGGGTTAGGGTTCGGGCCCGGGCCTGCGTCGGCAGCGGGGCGGATCAGATCTCAGTCAGATCCGTTCGGGATGGCTCCGGCCAAACCACCCCAATCTCCACACTTCGTACCGATTTGAGATGTCTCCAATTGCCCCTGATACGAGTCCAGAGGGAAAGTCGGGAAAAGCAATGGCTTTCGAAGCTTCACTCTCAGAGTATATGTGCTGTAGCCAAGCCCGCTACCCCGGTTGTATCTCCGGCAGCCGCGAAGTCGTTGACGTCAGCTGTTCCACTGAGATAACTACGTACCTCAGGGCTGGGACGGGAGTACGAGTGTACGAGTCACATCTGCAGGAGCATGCACGTTAACGTGGATCGGTGGGAGACGGAAGACGTCCAGACCAGATGCTGTATTTGCCTTCTCGTTGAGAACATCGATGGCTTTCACCCTGCTGTTGCCTTGGATAAGCCGTTTTCTGTCTGCTTGAAAACAGTGATAACGGGCTATCACTGTTTTGGGGTACGTCCCGTTTCCCACTCACCAATGTTGTGTAGGTGACGAGTCTACTCACTCGAGCAGTATGCGTGCGGGGCTGCGCATGAGGCTGGGGAGATGAAACACGCGCACTGCTGTGCTTTCGGTGTGATGTCTTAGTTACGCAACGGCACAACGGACCGCCGCTCTTGTGCTTCGATGTATCTCGCTCGATCTGGGCCAAATAACGCGCCAAGCTCATATGCCAGCTTATATGCGCCAGCCACCAGTTATTCCTAGGATATACAGCGATAAACGTAACCTCCTAGCCCAATTAAACGCAGTTGTTCCAAGACGTACCCGAGATACCCCAGTTCCATATTAACACAGTCTCAAATACCGGCCTTCTCTGGAGGCACGTCCAAACTCCAGTCAATCTCGGCATCTTCACCATATCGCTCCTTCAGCCATTCGTTCGTCTTCTTGAAATGCTGGCAATCGAACTGCAACGCGCGATTAGCTCACACTCACTCTAACCTCCATCACGCAGTCACAATGAATACTTACAAACCCCTTCGCCGCACTCAACGGACTCGGATGCACACTCCTCAGCACCAAATGCCGTGACGGCACAGCCGCAACCCTCTTCGCCGCCGGCGTCCCCCACGCCAAAAACACCACCCCGTTCGTCCGCACCTTAGCGACAGTGTCGATGGCCTTCTGCGTGAAACGCTCCCAGCCCTTGCCCGCGTGGCTGTTGGCCTCGTGCGCCCGCACCGTCAGACACGTGTTCAGCAGCAGCACGCCGCGGTCCGCCCACGGCGTGAGTAGGCCGCCGTTCTTGGGAGGCGGTTGGAACGATGGGTAGTCCTTCTTCAGTGCTTTGTACATGTTTTGGAGCGACGGTGGGGCCGGCGTCGGTGGGCGTACGGAGAAGGCGAGGCCATGGGCTTGGTTGTAATTGTGGTAGGGGTCTTGACCTAGGATTACAACCTTTACGTTCGGGAGGGGGGTGTGGCGGGACCTGTAGAGGTTTGTTAGTATGTAGAGCGATTGATATTGAAGGGTGTGTTAGTATAGTAAGATGCTTCATCACGAGATCGTATTGTATAGGACTGCGACTTATTGGAATCATGCGGAAGAGCATACCAGGAATACACATCCTCCATAGGCGGGAAGATCTTCTTCCCACTTTCTACCTCCCTCTTCAAGAAGCGCTTCAACTCAAGGAACTCCTTGGTCACGATCTCATCCTTGAGATGCGCCAGCCAGCTCTCATGCAGCGTGTCGATCTCGAGCTTCAGCAGCTCCTTCTGCTCGTCGGTGAGTTTGGCAACCCACTCATCCTTGTCGAACTTGACGGGCGCGGTGGCTTTGGTAACGCTGGAGCCTCCCGCGACTGGTTTGGGCTGGCCGAAGAAGGAGGTGATGCTGGCGTTGGCTTTGGGCTTCTTCGCGTCGGCGGCGGCGAGGTCGACTGCCTTGCGCTTGAGGGACATATTGGTGGCAATGCTACGGCTCAGTGATCGCGATGCTGCGTGATGGACGGGGGCATCGAAACAACGGCGCGTGATGTTTGCTGTGATGCGCATCCAATGGCTGGATGTTGGATGAGCGGTGAAGTGAGCAGCGAGCCGTCAATGACGAATTGAAAGTAAAACGCGGGACGCGACTGGACGCGTCAGTATCGCGTCTCACGTGGCCTGTATCACAACGTCATTATTGCACTGATGCCTATTGGCATGACATGGGATTCAGTCACTGTGCCGCATTTTCACCGCTATGCTGTGTTTATAAATACGGCTTCCCCGCAGTTTCTGTTCTCCACTTGCAACTAAACTCTCAAACCACCATCGACTCTTCCACGACTAAGCCTACATCTACCAATCTTCTACAAATCAATCAACATGACTGACAACACCAACCCCGGCAACTTCGCCAACCGTCCCAAGGAGGAGGTCCGAGAGATCGTGGGTGTTGTCAACTGTTCATCACAAGCCCGTTGCACTAATCTTCCGGCAGGCTGCTAAGGGCGGTAGAGCCAGCGGCGGCAGCGGTGACAGCGCTGGTAGCGGTGGATCTTCTGGCGGATCTTCTGGCGGAGCTTCCGGTGGATCCTCTGGCGGTAGCACTGACACTGTATGTACCACTCACCGATCTCTCAGGTCGCTCCTTCGCACGACAACTTCCATCTGGTCATTTGAGCAGGGCTGACTTCTTTCTCCTCACAGTCCTCGGTCTCCAGCGAGGGCCGCAACCCTGACGGCACCTTCCAGAAGGGCAGCGAGGCGGCCAAGGAGGCTGGTGCGAAGGGCGGATCCGCTACTGGTCCTCAGTAGACGATTTGGATGAGCACCTGCTGGAGAAGTTTGGTGAAGGACATGAAGTTACGAACGTGCTTCACAGCACTGATGAATGGATATCGGACTGCCGCTAGACAGCTGCGGTAACATAAAGAAATGGCATCATGATCTTGCCTTGAACACATCTGACCTCCATTGCGTATGTGAGACTGATGACCTATCTTATGCTCCGTTGACCATGGGTCTCGTTTGGTTCATCTAGTAGTGGGACGGTCCCGCAGCCTAAGTACCGTTGCTGGAGTGTTCCCTCTGGGCGTCTCAGTGTAAAGAAGCACTTCTGAATATATAAGCCCTAAATCTTCCACCTTTTTCTTTTGAGAGTAAGTTAGACTGCTCTGGTATCATGCATGTCCATGTGGGTTTCGTAAGTGTCTCCGATCTCTTTCACTGTGATCGGCGTCAATTGAATAAGTCTTGTAATCTGTCCACGTGGACCTGATGCTACCATGTTGGTCTCTGGACAAGACTGACGTTGTCAAACTCGGCCATATCATGCCGTTTACAGCAGGTACTACGTCTCAAGTTCTCCGACCACAGCAGTCCCATCATATCATGTTTCGTAATAGGGTAGCTTCAGTTGTTCGTAGATTTGGAATTGCACACTCTATGAGCTCGCTAATATCGCTAGACGGACCCGCTATCCCATCGAGAGGGTCAAGTTATATCCGGCTATTTCCTGAAGAGCTACTGGCTCTCATCACGAGACGTGAGCGTGCTTCGAAGATGACGCGCAGCTCTTGGAAGCGTGCGATGCTTGCTTGACATATAATGTAGGTGGTATCCACGTGTGGTAGCACTTTGTGCGATCAGACATCGAAAGCAACGTTACCTTGCTGTCAAATCCTTTCTACGCACCCCGCAGTAGACGAGGCTTGAAACGCCGACAGATCAGCGATCCGACACGCTGGTCGAGTTGCTTTTTCCGTGCCGGCCGCCCTCCCTTTGGGTCGGCTCTCTCTGTTCTGACTTGCTTCCACTCCACTGGGCGCGATAGACAAAACCCACCACACGGATACCCGTAACCCAACACACGCATTTGTGGCTGTTGTGTGATGGCCGCTGTCGCCTCGAAGCCTCCATCAGCTGCATCTTCCATCGACGAGGCACTCTCGCCGCGCAACATTATTGAGCCTGATGTATGCGTTCTCTCCCTGTCCGCGGCCATTTTCAGCGAGCATCGTCACCAGTCGCTCTAACGCTTCCTTGTGCCACAGTCCGAACAATCCGACGGCGGAGAGATTGCACTGCCATCCGCTCGCGGGTCATTGGCCTTGAGTGACGCTCAACGTGCCTCGTTGGCCCTTAGTAGCACCAAGTCGCTGAGCGAGAGCATTTTTAACCACGTCAAGGAGAATGGGAGGACATATCACAGATACCAGGCAGGATGTGAGTTCGCGCTACGCTGATTACTTCTACACCTTGGCCATCACTGACGAACGTCCAATTTCGCAGCATATTTATTACCCAATGACCAAGTACGGGGCTCCATTGCCACCCTTCCCTAAACCGCTTCCATCCGAACTTACACCCACCAGATTGAATGCGAGCGGCTAGATTTACAATATGAGGTACTCAAGGTGTTGCTTGGAAGGCGTGACCATTTTGCGCCGCTCAAGAACCCTAGGAAGATTTTGGATATTGGAACTGGAACGGGAAAATGGGCAATAGAGATGGGTATGTACGCCATACAGTTCAGACTTAAAGCCACCTTTTCAGGAAATGCGTACTGACAGAATGTAGGGGCTGCATTTCCGGATGCTGAAGTATGCTGTTGAGCCGAGCGCTTCATGGCCGGTCTGTTAACAGTGTTCCAGGTAACCGGAACGGATTTATCCCCCATACAGCCAGAATGGTACGTGCACATGGACCTCCTGTAGCAGAACAGAACACATGCCAACGCTGTCACAGGGTCCCAAGCAACGTCAAATTCGTAATCGACGACGCTGCCGAGGATGATTGGCTCATATCTCCCAACACCTACGACTACATCCATACGCGCCTGCTCCTCGGCTGCTTCGAAGACTTCCGAGAAGTCATCAGGAAGTCCTTCCAGACACTTAAACCCGGCGGATGGATGGAATCGCAGGAGCTCATGCACACCATCTACTGCGACGACGGTACCATGTCCTCGGACTGGCCATTCTTAGACTGGACGAAGAAGATCGACGACGCGTGCATGCACATCGGGCGGCCGCTGCGCATCGCCAATAAGCTCAAGCGGTGGTATGAGCAGGCGGGCTTTGTCGACGTGCACGAGGAGGTCTTCAAGATCCCGCTAAACCCGTGGCCGAAGGACCCGCAGTTGAAACTTCTCGGCCGGTTCTGGGAGGGCGCTATAAAAGATGGGCTCCAGGGGTTCAGCCTTGCGGCACTGCATCGCGCTTTCGACTGGACTAAGGATGAAATTGAGGTGTATCTCATCAATGCTAGGAGGGCGATGTCGGATCGGAGTGTGCATGCATATCACAAGGTGTAAGTCTGCGCGCCACTTTGGAGGTCTTTATGAGCACCTTACGCATTTTTGCTGAACACTGTTCTACAGCTACGTCGTATGGGGTCGTAAGCCTGAGAAAGCCGGCGCCCTCCAAAAGTGACAGCGATCTAACACGGCCTTTATCGAATAACGAGTCACGTTTCATGATGCGACTGGCGTTGGGAGAACTCAAGCATACGGACATGCGGTGCATTCATAGCGGGAGTTTACGGCCACACCTATTCTGGGTCTGGGTCTGCATTTGGTGTATCTCGTCTTTCTCATCGGAGACACTATCGTTATGGAAGTCGGTCGATCATCTTGTTAGGGCGGCATCTTGAGCGGTTAAGGTATTGCATCTCAGGGCAAGAGGGCTCCAGCAGGGTTTAGCGGAGATGGCAGCCGCAGATGGTCTTACTTCACTCGCTGAGAAACTGTATCAATAAGGGAGACAGGTGTGGATTATCTTGTCCAATGGAAGTACATGCAACACAAATGAGCTAATAAAAGACCTACTTCTTCTCTTGTGATAGTGAATTTGTCGTAGATATAACAAGTCTCTCTGGGATTGTCACGTGGGACATGCTGGCAGGTTCAACCCCTTCGAAATGCTGCATTCACCATCATGTGTGAATTTGACGGTACTCCTCTCTGTCGAGTCACGTGCTGATGCCAAGCCAGTAAAACACAGGGCCGGCAATCCCCGACTCGATATCAACACCCGCTCATTGGGCGCATAGTCCAGAGATAAGGACGACAAGGAGACGGCGGACACACCCCACGCCTGCGGGAGCTAGAGGACGGCGAGGCAACACGACGTGTGCCATTCCATGTCAATCAGGCACAGCATGCCGAGCCGCTGGGCGAGTTCCAGAAGGGAAGGCCTGTCGATCGAACTCAACCTCAACCACCATGTTGCGGACCGTAGCGCTGGAGAGTGATCTGCTGTGTTGATCTGTTATGGCGGCTTGTGAGCATGTGAGAAGAGCATCATGGGGCGCAACTCTGCAAGAAACATGCGGCAGAGGTAGGATTGCGGTCGCGCCCAGATACAACACCACTTGGCGTACTCGGTATCGCGCTTGAGACGGCCTCCAGAACGCGAACTATCACACAGGCAGTGAGGTTTTGGACGGCCGCGGAGAAAGAGCAGCGTCTTTAAGGACCTTTATCAGTGTTCAGTGTCTTCCTCGAGACGCTGGGGCCGGGGCTGCCGCTGATAAGGCTGCCTCCGTGCGAAACACGCCTGAGAACGCTATCAGAGACGCTCCATGATAAGGCCGATCGATGCTTCCCTCGACGTCGCACCGCCCAATGAAACCTCTGTATCTATCAATCCTCACCTTTGACTCCCCTTCGAGATGCTGCTCTCCGGAATGGGGCTTGGGATTTTGTCGGTTTGCTCTCAGGGCCAAGCGCAAGGACCGCCAGAGATCTGGAGAAGGACCCATCGATCGAACTGACGGGGCGCGGCGCGGCGCAGCCACGGGTTGATTGGGGACGTGGTCGACGACTCCTATGCGCCAGGAGCCTTATCTGCGTGAGACCCGCAAAACGGTAGCGCCAGCATCAGGGATGGGTTGTGGCGTCTCCAGACAGCTCCACCAGATCTGTGCATGGGGACAACCCACGGATAAGCCGCTTTGGGCGTTAGGAAATCTCTTTGCTCGACCCGAGAAGCACCGCGAGCTGTACCTCGACGTCAAAGTGGTGGTTGGGTTATAAAGAGTAGCATTACCACTCGACCAGTGAGTATCACAGCATCTGTCCATCTGGATTCTATCCTGCCTCGCCTTCGTCTGGCACGTCCTCTATAAGGCAACTGTTCTTGCCCTCCCTATCTATCTGTCCCCTAAGGCCAGTCGACCTCACTATGTTCGACATCACCCTCCTCTGGCGGGCGCCGCAGCTCAACCCCCTGAACCAAAAGGCGTACTCCATCCCAGCTCTGAACCCCTTCAACCTCTATGGTCGTGTGTTCTTCTTCTCGTGGTTCGGTTTCTTGATTGCCTTCTGGTCCTGGTGAGCAGCCATCGACGGCGTCCTGCATTACCGGCTTATCTCTTACACTCATCCCTAGGTACGCCTTTCCACCGCTGCTCCACGACGTTATCGCGAAGGACCTGCACTTGTCGCAAGCTCAAGTGTCGAACTCGAACATTATTGCCCTCACTGCAACGTGAGCTACCTTGGAACCCGGATGATGGAGTCAGACATCTAACTTGAATTTCCACAGGCTCCTTGTACGGTTGGTTGCGGGCCCATGTTGCGATAGATTCGGTCCTCGATGGACGTTCGCCGGATGTCTACTTGCTGGCTCAATCCCAACCTTCTGCGCCGGCGGTGTCACTAACGCCGCTGGATTGATGGTTCTCCGCTTCTTCGTCGGCATCCTCGGCGGCAGCTTCGTCCCATGCCAAGTGTGGACGACCGGCTTCTTCGACAAGACCATCGTCGGCACCGCCAACTCGCTAACTGCCGGTCTCGGTAACTCCGGTGGTGGCATCACCTACTTCCTCATGCCGGCCATCTACGAGTCCTTGGTCCACGATGGTCTCTCCCCTCACGTTGCTTGGAGGGTCGACTTCATCGTCCCGGGCGTCCTCATCGTCACCACGGCCCTAGCCCTAGTCCTCCTCACCCCCGACTGCCCGACCGGCAAGTGGTCCGACCGCCAATCCGCCGCCCAGAGCATAATCCGCCGCGCCAGTCTCAACGGCGGCGTCGTTGACGTACCCGGCGTCATCACCGACAAACGTGACGGCACTGAGTCCCCCTCCACCATGTCCGACGACAACAAAGACAGCCTCAAGAAGAGCCCAGCCGACGACGCCGACGCCGAAGCCGCCGACCCCCACGACGACGTGGCCGCAGTCCAGGGCGAAGTGATCCAGAAGCCGACGGTCAAGGAGGCCATGCGCGTCGTCTTCTCGCCCCAGACGATGGTCACGGGGGCGTGCTACTTCTGCAGCTTCGGCGGCGAGCTCGCCATCAACAGCATCCTGGGCACCTACTATGGCAAGAACTTCCCCCGGCTCGGGCTCCAGGGCACGGGGAACTGGGCTGCCATGTTCGGCTTGCTGAACGCCGTGTTTCGACCGCTAGGGGGCTTGGCCAGTGATGTCGCGTATCGGCACACTGGATCCGTGTGGGCGAAGAAGGTCCTGCTGCACGCCTATAACATCATTGCGGGCGCGTTCCTGGTGGCCATCGGGCTTACGGATCCGCATAGCCAGTCTGCCATGTTCGGGCTCGTGGCTGGCATGGCGTTCTTCCTTGAGGGCGCGAACGGGCTGAACTACTCGCTCGTGCCGCATGTGCATCCATCCGCTAATGGAATTGTGTCGGGGTTCACGGGTGCGTGCGGGAACCTGGGTGGTATTATCTTTGCGATCATCTTCAGGTATAATGGGAAGAACTACGGGAAGGTGTTCTGGATCATCGGGGTCATTATTATGGCGATTAATGTGGCTACTGCGTGGATCCGGCCGATTCCGAGGGGACAGATTGGTGGGCATTAGGTCTTCTGTTCCTCCTTTCTGTCTGCCGCTTTTTCTTCTCCTTGCGACTCCGCTATGCCACTCCTTCTCGGACATTGTCTGCCAGTTCGGAAGGATAGGAGAGTTGGTTGGAAGGGTTGTGTTGCAGCGTGTCGCACTGAGATATCCATGACTGATGTACGCATCTTTCACAGTTTTGCTTTTTGCTTCAAAGATCCAGTAAAAGTTATGAGATTTGGATTTCCTGTCAACTATGTCCGTCCGCCCTTTGTGCTTCCGACAGTGTGTGCAGAAACTTTCGCCCTGACATCAAGCAACTTGCGGAAGAAAACAAGATGATGATATCCAGAACCGGATCAGGGGTCGGGTCGCCGTGCACCGGAAACTGATGTGCGTTTGTGCAGCACGATATCTGCCACCATCGAATGTTGCGCGGCCATGGTCTGAGATCACACAGACACGCTCCGGGGACTAGATTATGAGAACTTGACTTGGTACTCCATAGCCCCCCGAATCCGTATACTTACCCAGTCCTGCCCCCGGAACCTCATCATCAATTGCACGGTCGTATGCGCCAATCCATCCATTCACCCGCCAATAATACACCAGAGACAGCCGAGACAAAAGTGACAAGCAACACCCAACCCCTTTTTCCACAGACCAAGACCCCAGCCGTAAGCAAGAAATCACCCACCCCTTTCCCCGAACTCCTTGGCCCAATCCTCAAACTCTTTGAGACCCTGCTTGCTAACACTGGGCCGGATGTTCACCAGACTGGCTTGAAAGTCCTCAAACTGAATCGGGCGGATCTCGTCCATAGTCATGTGTAGAAGCCTTTCACCCAGACTCCTTAGCGGGCCCATTGCCGCATCCTTCGCCAGCGCGGTGATATCCGAGCCGGAGAAGCCTGTTCCAAGTCAAGATGATTAGCTCACTGCTTCTCACCCAAAAGCGAGACGGCCCAACACAGTGACATACCATCCGTAAGCTCAACCAACCGATCCAACTCCCTCTCCCCAATCGCATGCTTCTGATGACTCAACAACGTCTCTAACTGCGTCCGCCTCACATGCGCCTCCGGCAACGGAATATACTGCCTTCTCACAAACCTCCTTCTCGCCGCCTCATCAATCGCCCATGGCAAATTCGTCGCGGCAAGCACAAGCACTCTACTCGCATCCCCCCTCTCTTTCTCCTTCTCCCCGGTCTCCCTCCCCGCCGCCGCGCGCTGCAAATCGCTCCACTGAATCAAAAACTCCGTCTTAATCCTCCTCGTCGCTTCATGCTCCCCCGCCCCGGCCCTCGCAGAAAGCAGACTATCAATCTCATCCACAAAGATGATACTCGGCGCCAGCGCCTTGGCCAGCACGAACAGCGCGCGCACCAGCTTCTCGCTCTCGCCCAGGTACTTGGACGTCAGGCTGCTGGCGCTGATGGCGAAGAACGTGCTCCTGCTCTCCGTCGCGACGGCGCGCGCCAGCATCGTCTTGCCCGTGCCCGGCGGCCCGAAGAGCAGCATGCCGCGGGCGGGCTCGCGCAGGCCCATGAACAGGTCCGGGCGCAGGAAGGGGTACACGACCGTTTCTTTGAGCGCGGCTTTGGCGATGTCGAGGCCGGCGACGTCGGACCAGTGGACTTCGTCGCCGTGGATGACGATTTCGTTGAGGATCTGCTTGGCGGCGGTTTCGTCGACGCCTTTTGGGAGTTTCTTCAGTAGTTCTGAGACGCGTTTCTGCCAGGCGTCTTGCTCGTCTGGTGGTTCCTCTTTGTCGGAGGCTTGAGAGGTGGGCGTGGGAGGGAGGTTGGCAAGGATGGGCTCGGCTTTTTGTTTGCCGGGGCGTCGGCCGCGTTTGGGTTCGGTGTCGAGGCCGCTGCTGAGAGTTTCATCGCCGCTTTCGGATGATACGTTGCGTTTTCCCGGCTGTGTGCGACGTTCATTACGTGGTGAAGACGGGATTGGCACCTGTTTTCTTCGAATGGCAGGTCCGGGCTTTGGGCCCGACGGATTCAGGTCGTTCGTGATAGATGGAGGTGGTGGGGCCCTGGCTGCCGCGAGTTGTTTCGGTTTGATAGGGGGTGCAGGATATTCCTTTCTGTAGGCCATGAAATCCGACTCATGTCTTGGAAGCTGTGGCGGTGACTTTGGTCTAGTCGGAGATTTTGATCGTGTGGGAAGAGTTCGTGTCAACGGCTTCTTGGGTGGGGGAATAGGCGGTTCTCTACGCAACAAGCTCTCCATACTCTTAGATGTCGCTTTTGGATCCCTGAACTCAAAAGGGTTGTCTGATCGGAGCATCTCAAAACTTGCTGTCCGTTTCGAGTCATCGCCCGACTCCTCTCCCGCTGATGCTCGAACCTCTGCCGGGCTCTCAGGTCTACTTCTGCCAATGCTTGTGGGTTTTCCTGGGCTCCGAGTAGCATCGTCTCTGTGTCCTGAACTCTCCGCCGAGGCTCTGCTCAATGAATCTCGAGCAGGAGGAAGTGGGATTGAAGCAGTTCGGGCACCTTCGCTAGGTATTGATGCTGCTCTTCCGTTGAACCGTGGTGTAGACCCGAAAGCTAGCGTTGCCGCCTTTCCAGCAGCAGCCGGTGGACGGCTTCGCAGAGTAGTGACCATCCGAGACGAGGACCTCCCATCTTTTCCGGGTCTCAATGTCTTCAGCATACCGCCTCTCTTTTCAGGGCTCGGTGATCGGGAGACCTTCTTAGGCTGACCACTCAGGCTGGGTGTTACACTCAAACTAGGTGTTAAAGTGGGTAACTCCGGGCCTCCGTTCGTCTGGGGGTAACTCTGCGATCTTGAAGCCTCCATTCCAAAACTCTGTTTCGATGTCAATGGCGGCCGCTGCGGGAGAGGAGGTGGTCGAGATAGATCTGGATATTCTGCTGGAACCACTGGTCCCTGGCCCAACCCAACTGTCCGCTCCTGCTCCGCCTTCCCATTAGGTGTCCTGGCTCTCGACGCCGGACGGTCACCGTTCGAGCCTTCCGCCTTCTCTTTCTCCGCTTCAGTCCGGCTCTGACGCAACGCTTCCAGCAAGTCTACTCGCTCTTTGCACTGCAGTTCCATCTGGCGTAGTGACTCTAGCAACGCCTTTTCCGTCTCGGACTTTGGGCGGTAACTGGCGGGCATGCGGTAAGCGTTGTGGTAGTATATTTGATCGAGCGCCTGTCGCCATGAGCGTAGTGCTTCCGCCTCGTTGCCCTGTGTAAGTTCAACGTGTTAGTACACGCATTGACCGAGCAAGTAAGCTGTCATCGAGGCTGCCGCGGCGAAACGAACCATGTTCTCGAAATATATAGCGGTCGAACATATGAGGTAGCAGTCATCGTACGTCTTCTGCATAGAAGACGACGGTTTATTGCGCATCATGGAGGCGGATCGCAAGATATAACTGGGTGTCAAGTCGCTGTGTAGGTGAAGTGTCGGACCGGCTTGGGATATGGCAGTGCAAGCATGCAGGTTTAGGAAAGGCCAACGCGTGACGTAGCCGGCCTTCGCCTTCTCCCGTCCGGATTGTGGTAAGTGTCAAGCATATGTAAAGTGGTTAATATCTCGTAGTCTCTGCAGACAATGCTTCGATACACAAGTACTTCTATCCGCAGGGCGTTCAAGCAAGCCGTTGGCCTTCCCGCTCGGAATGACCTCAATGGCCTCTTGGCACAACGACACCTCGAGTCAGCAGCAGGCAGCCCAAGCTCTGTTGTTTCGACAGGGTTGGTTCTTCTTTGTAGTTGTGTTAGACGGGAAGCACTTCAGCAGGAGTGAAATCTAGGAAACCATTAAGCGGTTCGTCGGGCTATGGTACAAGCTCGTCTGAGATACAATTGCTCAGAAACGCCCGCCAACGATACAGCGAGGCCGCCAAAAAAGCCTTTGGAGGCCATGCAACTGATGTCTATGGAATACAAAGCACCAAAACCCTGGAAATACATGATCTGTCGCTTTTTCGAACAACCGACCGATATGCAAAGATCCCTGCCGAGGATAACACGTCACATAATGGTGAGGAACATGAGGGGTTGGCCAACTGGCGAGCTAGAG
>JAKLMF010000137.1:0-27690 GCA_022813555.1 Botryosphaeria agaves | reverse complement strand
ACTATGTTAGGTGCTGGGGTGGGCACCTTAACCTAGAACAGCGGTATTGGGCTTGTCGGGCTGGTTGCTCATGGATCGCTTTGAACCAATCGCCTTGCATTTTGGTGGTTCGGTTATTGGGGATTGGCAGGTCGGGATCCGTGAATTGGCTGGCGCCCTGTGTAGCCGCATAAGACATAATGGTAAATAGGAATTCGCTTGTTGGTCAGTAGTCAAGGTCGACCACTCTAATAGCACAACACGAGCGCTAAAGCTTCGAACAGACGACGTTCCACTAGCAACGAAGGAATATTAGCTGTCCTGTCATTCTCTACTTCACAAATTCTTATCGCATACTTACGATCAGCAGACTCGTGCATAGGTACGCATATAATGCTCGAGCTGCTCAGTTGCGATGCATGTAACTGAGAATGACTTGAGATTAGATCCCTGGTAGCGTGAATATAAGCATTCTGCCAAAAGATGCACTCCCATGAGAAGCCTGGAAAGAGAACTCAGTTTTGAAGGCAAGCTGGAAGACGCGCGATGAAAGGCTAAGATGAAAACGAAGTATTTGAGAGCCACACTTTGAATTCAGGACATCCTAAAGAGTCATTGGCAACAGATATGCCGACATGGCTTCGCGACGATAGAGGCCGCATCAAGCCTAATGACTAAAATCGTCGTGCGGTGTATTTAGGGGATTGAAGGCGCTATGGGATGGCAGGTCGGCGTTTGCTTTCGGCATCGGGATCTGCGTCGGAGGCACATGTCGGAACTGGATCGGCCGCTGGCTTGTGACTCTTCACCTTGGGGGACACCGGTAGGTCGCAGTAGTCATGTGCTGTGGAAGTATCGCTGTCAGCAGATCTAACAGCTTGGAAAGCAACACGAACAGGCTTGAGTCCGTGTTACGAGGAGTTTTGGGGTTGGGCTTTGTCCACCGACCCCTCGTTGCATTGAGCCGCTGCACGGAGCGTCCTGAGCACCTTCCATGCGGTGCCCGTCGTGCCTTTGTCCGCGTATCCGGCTGCACACACAAAGCATTAGGGCGACGGTGACGGCACAAGCGGTTGATTCAGACATCCAGCCCAAACTACATACAAGCTCTCCACGTAGTAGAGCTAGCTATGGCTTCCCTAGTAAACATATCTGAAATTCGGATTCTCCCAGTCCGTCATGTCCCCGAAAGCCGTGGCATCCAAGTCCAGCTCTTTACCTTCCTCCGCCATCTTCTTGTCCCGCCGGTGGTTCTCCCTGCTCAGGAGCAGCCTCAAGACGACCACAAGTACCGCGTAACACAACAAAGTGAAAATCATGCTCCAAATCCCCAGCATGTACGTCGGCGCCTGCTCCGTCTTGTAGAAGAACGGCCCCGCAATGTTCCCGACACAGTAGCCAAGGAACAACATCGCATTCGTAACGACCTTCTTCGTATGTCCCGCCGTGTTCCCCGTGCTGAGCGACAGGATCAGCACGAACGCGGCGTTGTACGGGCCGGTGAGGTAGTAGCAGATCAGGCGGGCGATGTGCTGGTGCGTGGGCACGAAGCGCAAACCGAAGCTGCCGGCGATGTTGGGCAGCAGGTACAGCAGGATGAAATAGCAGCGTGTGTTCTTGCCGAGGCGGGTGGCGAAGTAGTCGTTCAAGTAGACGCAGCTGAGGATGCTGAAGGCGATGAAGAAGCCGTAGGGGATCTGCATGAGGGTGGTGACGAGCGTGCTGAAGCCGAAGCCCTTAATGATAAGGGTGCCGAAGTTGCTGATGCCGCCGTTGGAGGTGTTGGCCATGGCGCCGATGAGGAAGAAGATCCACGTCTTCGGGTCAACGAAGGCCTCTTTGACTTGGTACGGCTTCAGGTGCTTGTTCTCGATGCCGGTCTGGTTCTCGCGGAGCCGCTCGACGGCCATCTTGCGCTCGTGCTGCGACAACCTGGGCGCTGTCACGGGGCTGTCGGGTAACATGATGAACATGACAATGCCCCACGTGCAACATAGCGCCCCGATAATGATGAACTCGTATTTCCAGCTTGGTAGAGCACCACGGATGTGTCCAATGGCGTAGCCGAGAAGGCCGCCCAGGGCGATACCGAAGCCGTTCGCTGTGTACCACAGTCCCATCCTGCAGTACCACTGTCAGCTGCGCGCTTGATCAAAGCGGCAAAGAAAGATTTCTGTTAGGAGAGCGGGGGAGTGTCTGAAGGGCATTCACGTACCGTATCGGCTGTTGTCTTCTCGTGTACCACATCGACGTGATAATCATAAAGCAAGGATCAGCACAGGCTTCCGCGGCGCCCGACAGCGCACGGAGTACAGCCAGAGTCTTGAAGTCCTGCTCGACATCAGTTTGCGCTTCTTCCATCCGCTCTTCCCCAACCACGAGAACTCACCTTCGCACCAGCCTGCGCCATCAACAGTACCCCCCACAAAAAGATGTTCGCTCCAAGGTACTTCCCAATTGGGAATTTCTGGATCAAGAAGTTGGTCGGCAGCGCCCAGGCCAAGAATCCGAAATAAAAGATCGAGCTGAGCCAGCTATACTGCGTCCCGACAAGCTTCAGATCATCCTTGATGCCAAAGATGGCCGCATACGACAGCGTTGTCTTGTCGATGTAGAAGAAAGCGTAGCAGACGGCGAGATACGGCAGGATCATCCAGTCGATCTTGCGAATCAGGCGTTGTTCTTCGAGCGGGTCGATCGGCTCGTGCACCTCGTTCGGGCTGTTGAAGAGGGCCATGGCGGCGTCGCCGTCGCCGGCTTTGGAGACCATGAACTTGCCGGAGGAGGGATGCGATGTTTCATAATGGACGGCTGTGCCTTTCTCGACGGAGTGATCGAGGCTCGTAGAAGGCGATATGGCGTCTGCGCCCCCAGTGGGAGCGGACGACGAGAAGAGACGCATGATGTGACTACTTTCTTGAGATCTGGAAGATGCGGAGGACAGTCGAGGGCGAAAGAGGGAGGAATTGACAAGTGCGAAAGACGGCGTAGATGGAGACAAGAAAGATAGAACTTGAGGCAGGAAGACGAGATACAAACGGTTCCAACTCTCAACTGCTGAGCATTAGTAGGCAACCCTTGCACCAATTCGCAGCGATCCCTCCGCAGTCATGAGGAGAGGAGATATATAACCATCTCGCGGAACGAAGACCGAGCAACCCTACCCTCGTGTCATTGTGCGTGCGGTCCGCTCGCGAAAACCTGAATCATATCATACGATCGCTTATTGGAGGAGATGAATGTTGTGGAGCCCGTGAGAGGGAGCGTGCAGTGAGAGGTGATCCCCCACGCGCCCCCACACGATAGTTTGAGTGCGGGGAACAAGCACATGGCGTCGTCAACGGGCTGTCCGCTCCCTGCTAGCTTGTGGCGGCTATGTTTGAGGGAACGTCCTCAGGCCAGTCGGGTATAAAGATGCAGCAAGGGAAATGGCAGCTGCCGGCTTCTGAAGCCACCGACACAGTCAAGCGGCTCCATAAAGCTTAGGTAAGGCTTGATGGATGAGTAAAACGGTAAGCTCTTAGCCAATTTGGGCCATGGACATGGCTCCTAGCGTTAGCGCGGATCGGCCTTTGATTCGGCTTCCTCGGAATCGGAACAAGATGTACTTGTCGGAGCTCAACTTCGCTTCAGGTCTCATGCGGAGTACAGTCCACAATGTGGGGATAACGCGGGTATAATACGCTAAAACACACTTCGATATTGGAGAATGCGGATTATAGACAGTGATGCTAGCTATATCGCTTGCCCTAGTACATGCGAGGACACTGTGACCACCGACACCCCGTGGAGTAGTCTGTGTAGCTCGATATGGACCTGAATCGCCAAATTCACACACCAGAGCACCGCTCACTGCCCATCTGCCACCCTCCCCTTCACCCCCTCCAACAAATCCCTCAACTCCTTGACCTCCTTCCTCAACTGCCCAACCTCGTCGTACACCGCCTCAACACCCACATCCACGTTCGGCCTCGTGGCCTGCACCTTCTTCGTCCAACCCTCTCCCTCAAGATCCATCTCGCCGTCCATCTGCTCCCACTCCTCGATCGTGTCTTCGTCCACCTCGCCGCGCTTGCGGTTGCTCTTGACCCAGCGCGCCTGCTGCGTCTCGAAGAAGGCGGTGATGAGCAGCACGGGCGAGTAGATGGTGCCCATGACGTAGTCGTTTAGCCGCTCGTAGCGCTCGCGCGAGAGCCACCATTCGAAGGGGAGGACGAGGAAGACGAGTTCGATGAGGTTGAGTGCTGCGAACGATCAATATAGGCTGCGGTTTGGACTTAATGGTGGTTGGACGGGTGAGCTTACGAGCTATGTAGACGTTCTCGTCTGGCGCACGCACGAAGCGCATCGTCTTCGCGGCAAACTGGAAGCGTGGTTAGTGAGAGTTTGCATGCTGCACAAACGAAGTGTGAACATACCACAGCCATGTACTCATCAATCGCGTTGTCCGTGATGTCTTCATACGCGCTGTTGTAGAGTGCAATGAGGATGTTGAGCAGGACTGGTCTTCATGTTAGTGGCACCTTCAGACGCAAAAAATCTGGCTCCGGGACAAAACTCACTAACTGTGATGATGAATGTGTAGATGTAGTACAGAATCAGACCGAACGGTGGCTACACGCTGTCAGCCCAGGTCCTACGCTGAACGAGGCATCAGTAATACATACCGCATAGTTGTCAAACCCGTCGAACTCCGGCGACTGCATGATCGCATTCAACATCGACTGCACAACGAAGCTCGTAGACTCCAGCGTCCCATCGACCTGATCCAGCCCAACAAAAGCCTGCAGAAACCCAATCAAGATGAAGATCAGCAGCGCGAAAAAGATCAAGCTCTCCCTCATCATGACTTTCAGCACGACCAACATAGCTCCGAAGAACCGGAAGGAATCCAGATACAGCAGCAGCCTCATCCAAAACATCGGCGCGCTGAACGCCAGGAAGTTGTAGCTCAAATGGTTGAACCGATCTCTCTTCTCATCCCCCGCCGGATGCGCCAGCGCAACCATCCTCATCGTAAAGCTGACCGTCAGCAGCGCATACAAAATGCTGTTAAACACGTTCCAGAATCCAATATAGAACTTCCCCACCTTCCACAGCTTGGCAATCTCATCACAGATGAACCCCGCAGTGAAGATATACAACAACCCCTCCACCACATCCAGATCTCCACTGGGATTAATCGTATTAATCGCCCCCGTATACAGCCCCAAAAAGATAAAGCTTAACGCGATCTGCACGCCGTTCTGGTACACGGGCACGCGCATCCGGTCCGGGTCGAAGTGCACCCAGTAGGACGTGTTGGCCTTCTCCTTGTACTCGATGAAGCGGGAGGGGTCGTCGTCGTCCTGCACCAACCAGCCACGCCACAGGTAGGAGACGCATTTCTGGTAGCCGGAGGAGCCGATGACGATGAGGGCGTGCAGGTCGACGGCGCGCTCGATGGCGTTGGCGGGGAGGGTGGGGTGGCCGTTGCTGAGGATGGAGTAGCGCTTCAGGAGGACTTCTTCCATGAGGTAGGGCTGGTCTTCTTCCTCTTCGATGCTGTTCCACCCTGTCAGCTGTAGTCTGCTTTTCGGGCTTGGGGGAAGATGGAGAGGGAGGAGGGAGGGGAAGGGGAAGGACAGCCTTAGACACATACATGTGCTTCGCCAAAACCTCACAAGCCGTCGCCCTCACATTGTGCAGATCCATATCCCACAGCTCCATCATCGCCTGCCGCTTAAACCACTTCTTGACGATCAGCAAGCAGAACACCACGCATGCCTTGTACTCCTCCCCACCCGCCTCCATAGCAGTCTTAATTACGGCATCCGTGATGATGGGGCTGTGCGGTTTCGTGACTTTGTCCTCTTCGAGCTGGTACGGGATCACAGCCTCGATCTGATGCTTGAGGCGGAGGGCGACTTTGGTGACTTCTTTGGCGGGGACGGGGGATGGTGGGACTTCGCGGCGGCGGGTGGGCAGGACTGCGTCAAAGTCAGTACATTGGACCTTGCAATTGGGATGTCCAGAACCTACGGGAGTCCATTTCATCGTGGGCATGGCGCCTATCCTGCCCGTCGAGGTTGAAGAGCTTTGTCCAATTGATAGGCATGATGGCTAGCTAAGCTCGTTCTCAAGGCTCGTTCGACGCAGCGGATGCAGCCCGTTCAGCCGTCAGGCTCCGGATTCACGAGCTTGCTAGGCTTGAGATTGGTCTCCCGTGTCGACCTCCGAAGAATTGTATGTACAAAGGCTGTGTTTGTTAACATGGTGAACTCGGTTGAACTTGGAAACTTGGACAGCGGAAAGCTCTCGGCGGTCATGCTTGGGCTTGGCGGCAGTCTCACAAATACTGAAACAACTTCCAAGAGCTCAAACAGCAGGCTTAGTCTCTGACAGACTAGCACAAGATACAATCGCAATGTCTAGAGCTTTTCCGTAATCTCCCACCCGAACGCCTCCCTTTTTCAGGTCATCCGCCCTAATCCGCCTCGACAACACCCTCATCACTGGCGCTCTCATCCTCATCACCGCTAACCTCCTGGTTCTCCCGCTCCCTCTTGTCCATCAATGCCTGCAACTCCGCATCATCATTCTCCGTAACCGCCTTCGGCGCCATCCTAACCACACAGCTGCCCCCCGCCTTACTGATATTCGCATCAATCTCCTTGATCGCCTCCTCCAGGATGTTGATCCCAATCTGCTTGTCCAGCGTCTGGCTCGTGAGGACATAGAGCGGCGGCGACACGAGCTTGACCTTGACTTGAGTGTCGGGCGTGTTCTTGGCTTCGGCGCGGCGCAGGGCGTCCTTGACGGCGTCGATGCCGTCGTAGCCGAAGCAGGTCACTTCGACGTCGGCGCGCACTTTGGTGGGTTGGGGGGTCAGGCGCTTGCTGATGTAGGAGTGCAGTTCGTCTTTGATAACTTCGTTGGGGAAGGTGACTTCTTTCCAGACGTCTGGGTTCGTGATCTGTGTGGAGAGGTGGTCAGTGGGTTGCATGCCGGATCTTCATGGTTAAGGAACGTACGGAGAGCTTGAAAGCATCGACAGCGTGGCCGTACTTCTTGTTGAGCGGCCAACCTATGCTCTCGTACAGGGTCAAGATAGGTGTGTTGGTCTTCTCGGCGACATGGCGCAGGATGGAGTGTACCATCTTGGACTTGTTGTAACGCTCTTCACACTTGACAATGTCCTCAGGGGATACTCGGCGCTTCGACAGATCGATGTAACCTGCATTCCACTTTCATCAGAACTTTTGCTCGCCCATATGTGGACCGTGACTCCGCACCTTTCTCCTTGTCCACCCTCAGCACGACTACCACTTCGTTCCTTCCCACCCTGATGAGCTTCTGGATACTTCGAATACGTCTTCTTGACAGTTCGCTGAGCAGGATCATGCCGTCGATGTTGTCGTATTCGAGGAGCTTGACGTAGGCGCCCATCTCTGCGATCTGGAGGCACACGATCAGTCACATATTCAACACAAGGCTCTAAGGCCAGTACTCACCTGCTTGACGTTCACCATGACAAAGCTCTCCACCTCCGGGTACTTCTCCTCATAGAACCGACAGTTCGTTAACGATCCCTCCGACATCGTGGCGGTTATTCGTTGATCTTGTAAACGTGGTTGATGGGCTGTGCCTTGTTGTAGGTGCGCCGCAGATACTGCTGTGGCCCTCGCTTGCTGAGAAAGGGTGTTGGAGACTCGCTTTTACAGTCGTAAGTCGCTCCCTGTGCGCTTCGTGTACGGTCTTAGAAATGTTGATTGTTGTCAGGAAATTTTGGGAGTCGGAGGCTCGCTGCTTGCAGTCGTCGCGGGGCAAACCTCGTCTGAGCGTCCGATGCCAAGGCAAGTCACTGTCGCCGATGTTTTCATGTTTTCAAAGGCTTTGTTCTTGTTCACTCTGATTTCGACACCACACAAAGTGCATAAAAAACTACCATAACGAAAACGCAGTTGTTGCAAGTGTCTCCTGAGGGGTAATACCAGAAACATGCCGCGAGCGCCTGAAACTTACCAGACCCAAACACTCCACATGGTCCACCCATGCCATCCAAAAACCAATGCACCCAGACATAACTCATAGCTACATGAACCACCATCTCCGCCCTCCACGCCCCCAGTCACTTCCTCAACACAGCCTCCCAAAAACTGGTTAACACCCCAACTCCCGCACCAACCATCAACCCCTGATACCCTCCCGGCACAGCCGCCTCGACCGTCGCAACCGTCTCCTCCGCAAAGAGGCCCCCAAACCTCAAACCTTGCGAGAACACGAGCCAGGTAGTCAACGCCTTAACGACATTGAACGTCACCGGATCAAACTCACTCCCCGCCTTCCTCCTCACCACCCCGCCATGCCCGACCTTCGTCCTCGCCGTCAGATTAAAGAAGTACGCAAACGCCAGTGGCACAACCACACTCGTCATCGCCCATGCCATCGACGCGCTCCAGAACGCCCCGGTCAGCACAGCAAAGAAGTCTGGGAGGAAGACAGCATGACTATGCGTCCCGAGCGCGCTGATGGCCGGGACGTCGAAGGCGTAGCGCCAAGGCAGCGTCTCGCGCTGCAGGCCGCCAGCTTCGACCAGCAGCACGAGGGCCTCGACGGCGCGCGGGGTGCTGAGGGTGTCCCGGAGAGAAGAGACGAGCTCGGGGATGGACGAGGAGGTCCAGAAGGTTTCGGCCTTCTCCATGGCCAGCGCGGTTTGCCGTTCTATCGCGTCGGTCACGGCGGCGGGGGAGGGCGGCAGCGGGAGCATGTCTGTGACTTGCTGGAGGGAGGGAGGAGAGCGCGCGGTTGTGGAGAGCCTGCGAGCGAGTGAGGTGGGGGAGGAGAGGGACTCGGATCTGTGGCGGTCGGTGTTGGTTAGCAGGCGCGTGGGGTGAGAGACGCGTCAGGGTGGGAATAGTACAGTGCGTCCAGCTCTTCCTTGACTTTCGCACTTGTAGTGCGTCTGCGGCTCTGCGGAACCGTCGCATCTGGCGGAGGTGCTGTGTCGCCGCGTTCGCGCTTCGTGGGCGATCGGGCGCGTCCGTAGTAGTCGCTGAAAGCGGAATCTCTGGACAGTGTTGTCGCGTTCCGCTGGAGCTGGGTCTCAAGGGCGGAGACGAGCTCGTCTTTCAGGAGGCCGTCATAGCTAGAGTACAATTTGTTAGAATGATGCGCGCGGTGAGGGTGGGGCGGTATATGATATACTGACTTTCGCAGACCAGCTCTCTCGGCGAGCTGGATCAAGTCGCCCTTGCGCTGTCCTTTCAGCCACGTTGGCATGATCAAAAGTAATGTCGTCCGGGTCGCGTAGCAATTGCGATTCCAACGCTATAAGGACTGAAATAGGAGACGTTGGGTTGGTGCAGTTGTAAGACGCGTCAAGGTGCGGATGGGGTGTGCGAGACGAGTTTGGAACAAGAGGGCTTGAAGTAAACAACGCCAGAAGTGGTGCTGCACGTGATCGTTGCGAGCGCATGCTTTGATTGGGCAGTTTGACATATGGAAGCCAGACACTGGAGGGGATGGCATAACAGGACTACGCCGATATTCATTGCTGAGTGTATCCCAAGAGAATGCAATGCTGGTTTGGTGGTTCTGATGTCTTTGACCGCTTTCCGCCAGTGTTGGTGCGCGACGGCGAGAACAAAGGCGGTGCAGTTGTCACCGACGTCGCCGAGAAATATTCGTTCACATTCAAACGCACAGCCCAACATCCACGCCCCCATCAACCCACCCTCCCTCATCCCGCTCCGAAACCCTGCGCCATCGCGAAGCGGCTCATCCGGCTGAGCACTCAGATATCGACAATCTCCTCCAGCTGAGCGCGCAGAGTCGCAGCATTCATGGTACTGGCCGAACCCACCAACTACCTTTCATCTCCCGGGCCAACCCAACAACTCATCAACGATGGACGGGAGGGGGCTAGAGTCAGCTTGTTCCACGCGGATACGGGCAAGGCGGAGATGGAGCAGGAGGTTGATATAGAGGCGGCGAGGCCGCCGTACATACATGTGAGGAAATAGTTTTCTAAGGTCAGGGTTGAAAGTATTGGGATGCAGCAGACAAGGGGCGTCTGCATGAGTCTTGATGCAGCCCCACTCGAGGCGGTGATCGAAGCTTGCGTGATCACAGAGAGGTGCCCCAGGATGTCCAGCGTCTCAAATCCGCCTACTCAGACCAGTAGCGGAGGGCAATCATGAAACATTGGCTTATATCTGGAACAGGCAATGCTTGCAGGCGGTCTAGGAGGTACCACGGGCGACATGCTTATGCACTCCCTCGACACCGTCAAAACGCGGCAACAAGGCGACCCCCACGTCCCCCCCAAATACACCTCCATGGGGCGCTCCTACTACACCATCCTCCGCCAAGAAGGCATACCCCGGGGTCTTTACAGCGGCGTCACCCCCGCCTTTGTCGGCTCCTTCTCTGGCACCACCATCTTCTTCGGCAGCTACGAGTGGACAAAACGCCGTTTCCTCGAATGGGGCATGAACCCCTCCATCGCCTACCTCTCCGCCGGATTCATCGCGGACGCAGCCGCTTCACCCGTCTACGTGCCGTCCGAGGTGCTGAAGACACGGCTGCAGCTTCAGGGCCGGCATAACAACCCGTACTTCCACTCCGGCTACAATTACCGCTCCACCCTGCACGCCATGCGCACCATCGTCCGCACGGAGGGCTTCGCCGCCCTCTTCTACGGCTACAAAGCCACCCTCGCCCGCGACCTCCCCTTCTCCGCGCTCCAATTCGCCTTCTACGAGCAGGAGCAGCGCCTCGCCAAAGCCTGGGTCGGCCAGCGCGACATCGGCCTCCCGCTCGAGATCTTCACGGGCGCGAGCGCGGGAGGCATGGCCGGCGTGCTCACCTGCCCCCTCGACGTCGTCAAGACCCGCATCCAGACGCAGCAGAACCCCGGTCTAGCACCGATGTCTCCGCCGCCGCCACCGCCCCAGGCGCAGAGAGAGCTCAAGACCAGGACGACGCTGACGGCTTCTGCTGCGGCGGCGCCCTCTCCGACGTCCGCAAAACACGCCACGTCCACGTCGTCGGGCAAGGCCGCCCCGCTGCAGCCGAAGCGCCCGATCTCGACATCCTCGCCATCGACGGCGTTGCGGCACCACTCGGCCGTCACGCTCGACACGTCGAGTGTGCTGACGGGCCTGCGGCTGATCTACAAGACCGAGGGGGTGGCGGGCTGGTTCCGCGGCGTGGGACCCCGGGCCGTGTGGACGAGCGTGCAGAGTGGGACGATGTTGGTTATGTATCAGGCGCTGCTGAGGTGGTTTGAGCGGCATCCTCTTGTGGATGGAGGGGATGATTAGGGAGGCGGACTTTTGTAGGGGTTGTGGCTTTAGGGGTCGAAGAGGAGGGAGGGATGTATAGTACGTTTTTGTGTGTACAGTAGAAAGCGGCGGACCACTGTGTGTCCGACGGTCATAGATCATGCATCACTCGGCGTTGGTGGGTTGGGGCATTTCACGCGGCTGGAGGGGCCGCGGAGGGTAGCTTAGAAGTCTCTTGTACGGCGCAATCTCAGCACGATCTCTTGTGATCTCTGTGCGTGTGCTTGTTCTATTGTTTGTGCGGGCTTGATGTTACCCTCTTTTACCTAGTGCTCGATCAACCGTAAGTCCACCATTCCATGTCTAATCGTGCTCAGCGAGCCCGTGCAAGACACTGCCTCCTGGGATTCTGTTGAGTAGATATGTACAGCGGGACAGTCGTTCATTGAATGGCCCAATCAGTAGTTGGATAGTTGACTGTCAGATACATTGGCCGCTATATAAATTTAATTTTTTTGTTTTCGGCTTTTCTTCTTCTTTTCATGATGTGCAGAAAACCCTTGCAGATATTCTGCTTCCAAGAGATTGTGGTTGCTCCCTAGCAACACGTATCACTCTCCTCTCTCCCTATTCTAACGACCGCGCGTACACGTGTTGCAGCGCGGCGGGCAGATCGTGCGGTACTGCAGTCTCGGACATTTTTTTACGCCGCCGTTTGCGGGTTTGTTGTGGCAAGGGCGCTCGGAAACCTCTTTGTGACCGCAGCCGTAACGGTACATAGTGATGACGCACATCTTCAGGGGCTGTGGAAGGGTTAGGCACCACAGGGGCTATGGCCACGTATAACCATGTGAATGAGTGGGAAAGACAATCCGCACGTGAACAGCATGCAGTTCGAGCAAAATCTAGATCTACATGAAGCGAGCTGTGAGTGATTGCCAAAACAACTATGTAGCGAAGCAGCAACGAGAAAATGTTTTCTGATGATCGTGGTACCATTGCACATGTAAAGAAAGATCCTTCAACGGTTGGACGATACATATGAGAACAGCTTGCGTTAGAAGAGCCCACCTCTTCTTCCTCCATGCCGTCGTCTGCCTCCAAGGAGCCCACGGCTTCGCCCGTACGGAAGATCATGACTGTCCAAGCCGAGTTCGTCCATCTCATCGTCAAAGTCGGAGAAACAGTCATCGTCGTCAAAATCTGACCAGGCGTCAAAACCATCGTAGTCGTCGAAGTCCCCACGAAGTCCACGCCTTGGATACCTGTCAACTCGTGGACAGATTAGAGGCGGCGTTCCTGATGCCGTAAGAGCGCCGTCGTAGAAGGCTGGGTAGCCTCCACCGAAGCCTGGATAGTCTCCGCCGCCGAAGGGACCGATCCTTGATCTTCTGCGTCGGCGATGTCTACGAGGGGGAAGCAAGTCTCCACCAAGCATACCAGCGGGATAGTAGTAGTCCATTGGCATGCCCATACCCATGCCCATGCCCATGCCCACCCCCATACCCATGCCGCCGTAGTTGGCTCCCATAGGGTCAATCCCGTACGTGCCCATATTGGCTCTCATTGCATAGTGTTGAGCCTTCAATGCATCCTGATTCGCATAACCGCTGGCGTTGCCGTGCAGGTAAGGCGAAAATCCGCCACGACGGGAGCGGCGCCCGCCGAACAATCCTCCCATGAATGGAGGTTTGAACGAGTCGAACGCGCCGAGGAATCCACCCTCTCGTGGGGCAAAGTCTCTGCCGGGCACCATGTGTCTACGAGGCATGTTGCTTTACAAGTTTCTTTATGAGCTTACGTCGAGACCGTTCGCAGTAGCGCGTAAGCCAATGGTGATCGAGGAAGGCTCGAAGTATCTTTTGTTGGAGCAAGCCGAAGTGTGAACGACAAGTGAGGTGAGGTAATTTCTGCTGAAAAGACAGGCTGCTACTTTTGTGAGGACGCCTTCGGCTTGACAAGCGATGTGGTTAGAGATTGACAACCAGTCGATGCTGTTGTCTTGACGGAGGGCAGGGCTGGCTAGATGGACGACTGAAGAGGGGAGTGGACTCGGTAGAAAGGAAGCCGAAGAGAAAAAGGGTAAAAAGGAGAAAAGGTTGATAGGGAAACAGAGAAGACAAGTCGGTTATGAAGAGGTTTGAGATGAGTGCCTATTGGAGTGAGGGCAGTGGTAGAGAGCTCAAGGTCACACGGATGTAGCAAACAGCAAGCAAGCCCCTGCTCACAGCGGCTTTGCAAGGTGCGTCTTTCCAAAGAGCCGTGTAACACGGTATGAGGAAGAAATGACGGGAATCCAAGCGAATGGTCAAGAGAGAAGGCCAAGTTGCCCGAATTTATAGGAAAAGGTCAAACCGCGGAGCCAAGCAGCTCCCACAAACTTGCAATCCGCACATTGCTAGTCACATGTTGACGGGACAAGCTCGCCTTAGCCAAGAGCCAACAGACGGCTTCGATTCTTTCGGTCCCCGCGGCGTTGGAAATGTGGCCTATCTTCCGTCCGATACTAGGTGGAAGTAGATGTTAGACTGGCTTGAAGAACGTTCTGGATGCTAGAGGTGCGGAAGATGTCCACTTCGCAATTCCTTCGTCAGAGCTCTGAGGGATACAGAGAGAAATGAACGATACACGACACGGACCAGGACGATGACTGGCCAAACAGCCAAACAAGAATCACACAGCATGTCAGAGCAAACAGAGAAAGACAATCCCAGTGGACGATGCTGGTATCCTAGCGTGTTGGTGCTACCCGACGGGAGCATGGCAAACAACCCCAGAGGCAAGCAGGCTCCAAAGAATGTCAGCGGAGAGAACAAGGCTATGTGGGTACCCACGCCACACATCCATCGCCTAAGGCACGCACGAGATGGGGTCACCTGGGGCTGCATTTAATCGACATAGAGCCCTTCTGTGAGACTGCACACGGCAGATTCCCCGGAAACATTTGAAATAACCGTTTGCCAATCACCGAGACATACGGCAGCTTTTTGTGACTCGACGAGAAGACTTCCACGCGTTGTGCGGCTTTTCGACGTGCTTCGACTGAAAATTGCGCGAATGCTTCCTGAACATCGGTGCACACGACGCGTTAGTACCAAAGAGCCGCAAGTGTCTGCTGGCCCTGCGATCGTGTTGTCGTGCGCGAGGCGTTTGACGCGCTCAGACGTATTCACTCCACGCCGCGAAAGGAGACGGCGTCTGCGCTTGACACTGGCGCCGAACGTCGGGATCTGGGCGGAAGGCTGATGCAGGAGTCTGAAGTCTCAGGACGAGACGTCAAAGGGGAAATGGCTTCAGAGGTCGAGGAACCTTGAGGTTGGAGCGCACGTGATCGCTTAGTCAAGCCAATCGAGCGTTTAGAGTTGTTGCCAAACCTTGAACGCCGCTTCTCAAGCTCTTACAGCTTGGCCATCATTCCGAATCTCTCCTTGTACGTATTCTAAAGATTTGTACGACCGCACGAACGTGTAATCTCCATACTGTTCAGACCGCCAACGCGACCTTTCCCCTCCAACCTAGCATTGCGCCGGCTGTTTTCCCAAGGAAATCAACGACATTGACACTTACGGCCACTTCACGGGAGCCACCACACAGCTTCGTGAATACATAGCAGTCTTTCAATAGAGATGGCACCTTCCACATTCGCTTCTGCGGCAGCAGGCACCAACACTGGCTCATCGCGCCCGGACAGTGGCGGCGACTGGTGAGTTCACCTTTTGCCCAGCCTCCAGTACCTATTGTCCATGTCTTCACATCGTCTGTTCTTCTCGCGTCTTTTGGTTGTCAGATACCCACCGAGGCTTGCATTGGAGCAGCGCAGTTTCTACAAGTTTTGCACGTACCCTGCAGGCCTTGACAGTGGTTGCGGAATGGTGGCACGTCGTAGGCGAAAGGCTACATGGGGGGTTCATGGCTAATCGATGTTTCCAGGTCTCGACGTGCAAACGGTGCAACTCAGACATTCCGTAGACCTTCGCTTGCTACTACATTATCGAACTCTCATCCACGCGACGGCAATGGTAGCCAAACCGGTACCTCTACCTCGAGCGCGGGTGTTTACATACCGCCCCACCTGAATCCAAATCGCAATGGCGCAAACTCCGAGCATAGACATTCCAAGGATGAGCTACTCCAGCTTTTCAGGGGTCAAAGGAATTCGGATGATCTGGCCGGTGGTCTATCAATTCTGTACACTGGTGGATGGGAGCCGCATATTCCAAACGGCACATCTGGTGCAACGTGGGGTAGGAGGGATGACCACAGCAGGGATAACCAGCATGGAGCGGATGTTTGCTGGGATCGCGAAGGGAGTATGTCACCATTAGGCCTGGTGGACATGGCTGAGGAAGAGAAAGAGGTCAGTGAATGCCTTTCTTTCCCAAATTATGTTTGACAAATATGGAGGCGCGTGGTGCTCGACGTTGCCAATCTCGCGCATCTCAGGGTCGTAGAACCGCAGAATTTCATGAGACGTGGGGCTGGCACTTCTGTACGACCGGCTGCAGGTCGCATTTGCAGGATCTACTCGAATGACTTTGTGATGTAATGGTGTTGCTGGAAGTGAGTGCTGACAATTCTGTAGCACTTTCTCACCTCGGTCAACTCGCCGCTGAAACCCCCCACGCAGAACAAAGAAGGCACACCGAAAGATGGTCCCTCGAGTCTTCGCAAAACTTCCATCTCGCAGTCGCAGAATAGTCCTAGCGCGTTTGGGCTGTCATCTCCGACAACCGCTCGACCAGGAAACCGTCGGCGGGAGACAAGTGATGCATTCCCGTTCCCCTCCAACTCTCTGAACTCTCCGGCCTCAACCTCTAGGTTCTCTCGCGATGAGCCTCATACAGCTGATCCTCCATCTGCCCTTCTCAGAAGGAGAACGGATTTCAAGGATATGGAGCCAAGCGCAAAACCTGATGATCGGGACAAGGAAAAAGCGGCCGAAGGCAGTTCCGAGGATAATCTACCATTCGGGACACTCAAGCGTAGCACCACCGGACCCTTCAGTGCTGGACTCAACGGCCCTTCCTCCCCGTGGGCGTCTACTCCGCAAAGCGGCGGATTTGCTGCAATGGGAGCTTTTGGCAGCTTTGCACTAGGATCCGCTTCTGGTCAGACTTCCACTCCGGTTGAGAAGAAGCCTGGGCTAGGAAGTGTAAGAGGGGAAAGCCGCTTCAAGGGCCTCATGTCAAAGGAAAGTTCTGAGGAGAACCAGAAGGGACTGAAGAACAAGCCATCGCTTGGGAGTTTGGAGAAGGTGAATGAGATGGAGACCGACCGGAAAACCCCTTCCTGGATGGAAGCACGCACAAGGAGACCGCTAAGTAACGACACTGATCCGTTCCCTGACGATGAAGTTCGCACGGGAAGTGCGGCGCTTGGCGGAGGTCAAGACACGAGCCCACCTCGTCGGCAAGGCTTCCAACGGTTCGGCACTCCCATCCGCCAGGATCCGCGAGATGAGACTGGATTCTCAGCTTTCGGCATGACAGCTGACACCATGGGTTTCCGAGAGATGTTGCATTCGCGGGATTCTTACATGCAGCACACTCCACAACAGCGCGATTCTACAGGTCTGGACCCCATGAGCCCCACGGACACCAACCCCTATCAAAGCTCGGAGCATGACAAGGCCGATTCTGAGGACATTGATACCGATGGTTCAGACATCCAAAACGCTCACCTTCCAGGGCTCGGGAGCCTAATTGGTGAGACGGCATCATCATCTGGATTGACCGGCCTTGCTGGTACTGGAGGGTTTAGTCGTGCTCCCGCTCCGTACGAGGTGGCGGCGAGTGATAGAAGCCAGACGTCAAGCACGGGTCCATCGAGAGGCTTCCCCAGTTTGGGCGGACTTGGCGGACTTCCTGGGCTGGGTGGTTCCGCTGCGTGGTCCACAGGGCCGGCGGCTGTCGGTACGCCCAGCCGGGAAAGAAGCGGGTTTGGCGGCGCATTTGGAGACGGACTACTAGGCTCGGCTAATGAGCTACAGTCCCCAGGTCTCGCTGGCCTAGGCAATTTCGGCTCTGGCTTGGGCTCTGGTCTTGGTGGCGGTGGTACAATCGGCCGAAGCAGCAAAATGGGATCACTGTTCCCAGCGGCAATGCAAGAACAGATGCGAGCTGGAGAGCAAATCAGGCAATCCAACGAGAATGGTTCAGTCGAGGGCGGCGATCGGCCGCAAACCGGAACAAGCGCCTTTGGAAGGAACGCATTTGGCGGCAACGCACCAGGTAGTGCTGATCCGGCGCGGACCGAGAGCCCTTTTCGCACAGGGCGCGGATTGTTCGACGACCTGCTTGGTGGCACTCTCGGCGGGAGTACCTTGCGGGGTTCCGACTCAGGTTTCCTCGGGGGCGAATCGGTCAGTTCACCCTTCGGACAGCCTGGTATTGGACTTCAAACACCTGGTCTTGGAGCGTCCACCCAAGGCCTCGGTCAGTCACGCAGTGTACAGCAGCCTTCTCAGCGTCAAGCTCAAAACGCTACTAGTTCGGCTTCGAATCAGCCACCTGCAGCGCAGCAACGAACTATGGTTATGCCTGATAGGATGAGATGGGTTTATCGAGATCCGCAGGGTAACATTCAGGGCCCATGGTCTGGACTCGAAATGCACGACTGGTACAAAGCCGGCTTCTTTTCGCCCGAGCTCCTGGTGAAGAAGTATGAGGATCCTGATTACGAGCCATTAGCCCAGCTTATCCGCCGGATTGGTAATTCACGTGAGCCGTTCCTAGTACCACAGATTGGTATTCCTCATGGACTACCCACAACACAGGTGGGCAATGCATGGGCGGGTCAAAACGCCATCACAAGTCCCTCATCTTCGGCCGGCGCTCAACCACCGTTCGCTAGCAGTTTCCCCAGCTTTGGCACGACTTTGACCGCTGAGCAGCAGAATGCGCTGGAGAGGCGTAAGCAGGAAGAGCAGTACTTGATGGCGCGTCAGAAAGAGCATCTGGCTCAGCAGCAAGTTTTGGTCAAGCAGATGCAGATGCAAGGCCCGCATGGTATCCACCCTCAACAGCTCCACCATCATTCCAGTGCCCATAGCCTTCACAGTCAGCCGAGTTTTGGGAGCATCACTTCTCCTGTGCTTTATCAGCCATCACCTGCGCAAGGTCCTGTCCCGGCAGCTCAGGGAGTTCCTGGATTCTTTGACAACTCCTTCAGGCCTCCTCCCATGTCAGGCCTGGGGGCTATTGGAGGCGGCATGGAGCTGCTGGGCAACATCAGGGAAGATGAGGTTTCTGGACTATTAGAGCGCATGAACCTGGGACGCAGCGCTCAACCTGGTTATCCAGGTGTTGGTGCTCCGTTCAATCAACCCCAAGAGCCAGGTCATGCACAGCAAGTGGCTTCCATGCTCAACGACCGTGCAAGACTGCAACGCGAACAGGCCGAGCACGACGCGCTGCAACAGCAATTTGGACAGAACGAGCAGCAAGCAGCACAAGCCTCTGCTGATCGACTTCAACAATTTCAAGATTTGAGAGCTAGACTCGAGGCAGAAGAACCTGCTGGTAACTCTGTCACTTTTGAAAGCGGCGTCGGGAAGCCAGACGGTCCTTCCAGCGAAGTAGCTCGACAACAGTTGCAGCAGTTTTTTGAAGAGACGCGCGATGCGAGGAGCCAGGTGATGTCAACCACAGAAGCAGCGACACCAGCGAGGCAACAGGAACCTCTTTCCCTCACTGAGCAGGTTCAGAAAGCTGCATCCGCCAAGCAATCACCCGCGCCGCAATCACCATGGGCGAAAATTGACACAGCTCTCCCTCATCCGTTTCCGCCGCCTCAGTCGAGCTCGCCTATTCCAGCACCGATAGCCCAGAGGAAGCAGAACTTGGCGGACGCTCTTCACGCCGAGACCCGCTCGGCCACGCAAACTCCCTCAATCGACACACCCAGTGCGTCTATTGCCCCTTGGGCTAAGGAGCCTGCCGAAGCACCAAAGGGTCCGTCTTTGAAGGAGATCCAGGAGATGGAAGCAAAGAAAGCTGCACAACAGGAGGAGCTTGCAGCAGCGGCCAGGCGCGCAGCCTACGAGAAGGAACTGCTGGTGGCTCAAGCTGCTGCTGCTGCCCCTGCGCCTGGTTTGCCCTCGAGCTCGACCTGGGCAAGCAGTGGGTCTCCTTCTACCCCGTCTTCTGCCACTGCCCCTTCCGCTTGGGCTAAGCCACTTGCTGGCAAGGCGCCGGTGCAGAGCAGCGCTGGCCTAAAGAAAACCCTCCAGCAGATCCAGAAGGAGGAAGAAGCTCGCAAGCAACGCACCGCTGCAGCGGCCGCCACGGTTGCAAGTGCCATCGCTAGTGTCGCCCAGGTCCCGTCGGTCGGCAAGAGGTACGCTGATCTTGCCAGCAAAGTCGCCGCACCTGTACCTATTGTGGGCGGCGGTGCGTGGACCACTGTTGGCGCCAGCGGTAAAGTCAGGACGCCAATTGTGCAAGCCCCGACTCCTCCTGTCGCGAGTGTCAGGGCAGTAAGCAGTGGATCTGTGCCTGCTGCGAAGCCGAAGCCGGTGGTTACTGCATCACGTGGCTCTGCTACTCTTGCAAGCCAAGTGAATGCTCAGGAGGAATTCAAGAAATGGGCTGTCGGTGAGCTTCGGCAAGACCTCAATAAGGGCATAAACGGTATGTTATAATAATGCTCCATCTCCAGGAGTCCTCCCACTAACTTGGCTCGTACAACAGCCGACGATTTCGTCACCAATCTCCTCGCCTTCCCCTCCGAGTCCGACGTCATCACCGAAGCCGTGCATTCCGTCTCCTCGACCATCGACAGCCGCCACTTCGCCGAGGAGTTCATCCGCCGCCGTAAGCTGGCCGACAAGGGCCTCGTCGACAACACCCATCATGGCACCAGCAGCCCTGCGGAGAAGAACGAGGGCAAGGGTGGGTGGAGCGAGGTTGCGAAGAAGGGGCCGCAGCAGGCGAAGGCGCAGGAGGATGCGGCGAATGCGAGTTTTAGGGTTGTTGGTGGGAAGAAGAAGGGTGGGAAGCGTTAGTATATGTGAGTGATAGGAGCAGTAGGGCTGAGTTGATGTGGTTGGTGGCGATGGCGTGCATGTCAGGCAGACAACCCTTTTGCATAGTGGGCTGTAGCATTCTCTATGCATGTCATCGCTAGCTCTGCGGCTTGTAGTCTAGGATGTATAACGATATGCCTTCACGCTCTCACTTGTATCTAGAATAGTGGTTGTACCTTCAAGGCATCGTTACAAAAGTGATGGTGGATATCAGTGCCCAGCTGCACGGGGATAGCGTCCGATTCTTTTGCCGACAGTCTCATTCCCCACGTCCCCACATGCATCCCCGCGTCCCCACGCCTTCGGCAGTCGATAGACCTCACCTGATCATGGAGCGAGGCTCTCCTAGCTACTAGTTATAAGATGTTTTGGTCATCTACGGCACGCGATTCGGCTCATACATAGCGAGCAACCATTGTACCATACTAGAATACCGATAATAAAGCCGCGCCGTCCCCCGCAGTGAGACCGACATCGGCAAATCCGAGCATGGTGTTTGTTGACATTTAAAGTATCTTAAACTTGCTGCTTCCACTACGGAAAGTCAAATCCTTCCATAGCGTCCTACAGAATCTTCACAATGGCAGAACCAGCCGTCGCAAAGCGGGTGCCCACTGCACACGGCATTCCTACAACCGATGGCCCGCCGCCAGCATCGTCCGAGAAATCGAAGAATTTCAGAGACTACATAATCCCTTCAGATCATCCGCGGCTGCATCCTTCGGATCGGGATCCGCGTACGCACGCGAAGAGCGTTTTGGGTAATCCAGAGTCAGTGAGCCCAGTTTGATTCGAGGTTCATGTCAGGAGCTTGGGGTTGGTGGTATGCGAGAGAGCCTTCTAAAAGTCGAGAAGATTCAACGGATCGAGTTTCTGCCCGGAGGAGGCGTTTCGCGTACCATCTATTCCGAGCTCGATACGAGGGTGTACGGTTGTGTGTATTTTCAAAGTACTGACAGTGGAGCAGCATCTTCCTCGTACCGGTGGCCCAAAATTGGTTACGGCTCTATGAAGAACCTTACAAGGTCAGTAATAAACTCAGGACGGAGTTTTGAGGCACCTCTCGGGTTACCGTTTGATTCTGCTTCACTTAGGGGAGCTTTGGCAGATAGCATATATCGGAATCTCACTGCCCTCCTTCTTTTGCGGAGCTAGCTCTAAAGCAATGTTGTGCGCAAGACCACTCCATGTCAGGAGCTAGGGGCTCACAGAACAAGCTCTGCCCTGGCCATACTCTCCCTTTCTGTTCTATTTACTGCTGTACCGCGATGAGCATATTTGGCTAGAGCCTCCACTGACAGTGCGTATAACAGGGCTTCACAACAGACGGCAATGTCGTTCCAAACCTCTACAAACATCACCCGGACCCAAACGGCCCAACGAAAGCCATGGTCGCGGCTGCAAAAAAGCTGATCTCTGCAGCAACCTCCGAAGAGAGCAAACGGTTCCGTTACCCGGTTGACGCAAGGGAATGGCGGTCGTGGTCGAACCCGGAGGTCATTGTCGTAGACAGCGGCCTACGCCTGGACGAAATGAGTGCAGAGCTGCGTGATGCCGTTCGGGGGCTGCTAAAAGCCTCGCTTTCTGAGGATGGTTATTCGAAGGTTGACGCAGCTATGATTATGAATGGCTTTTTGGGCGAACTTACACATTTGAAGAATGTCATGAATAGGGACAGTTATCATTTCTGCTTGTTTGGGGAGCCTTCTGAGACAGGTAAGGTTGCCTTTTCTACACACTTTCGATGACCCAACCCCGCTGGCGACTCAGAGTAGACGGTATACAGAGGGCAGCCCGAGTCTGTGATGTCCTTCCGAACGTTTTAGCATATGGTGTCTCATTTCTACAGAAGGCATTGCATAACATCCGCTAACCACCACCTCCAGAACCCTGGGGTTTCAACCTCTTCGGTCACCACATGTGCATCAATATTTTCACACTAGCCGGCGACATCTCCATTGGCCCCTTCTTCCTCGGCGCGGAACCCAACCACATCGACGCTGGCCCCTATGCCGGCCGCACCGTGCTACACCGCGAAGAATCCGCCGGCCTTGACTTAATGAAGTCGCTTCCCTCCGAGCAACAGGCCGAAGCAACGCTTCCCGGCGATATCAACGACATCGACGGCAGCACCATGCCCCTCGGCCGCTGGAACCCCGCGGACCTGCGCGGCCTCGGCGGCGCCTTCCAGGATAATCGGACCGTCCCCTTCGAGGGGATCTGCGCGGCGAAATTGAATACCAAACACCGCAAGGCGCTGCTCGATATCGTGCGTATCTTCAACGAGCTGCTCCCTGCCGCGGCGCTGAAGCGGTTCATGGCGAGGGTGGAGGAGCACATCGAGGAGACGTGGTTTGCGTGGATTGGGCCGGTGAACGATGAGACGCCGTTTTACTTCCGGGTGTATAGTCCGGTGGTTATGGATGAGTTTGATCATCATAATGGGGTGTGGCTGAGTAATGCGTACCCGAAGAAGTACCACATTCATTCGATGCAGAGGTTGCCGAATCGGGGGGATTATGGAATTGCGATTAAGGAGGCGTGGGAGGCGGAGAGGGGTGCGAGGTTGTAGGTCCGGAAGGGTGTGGTTGATAATTGGGGTAGATGTGGACACGTGCTAGCAAGAAATCGAATTTGGCTGAGTTCTCGGTATCTCATTGTTGTGGTGGGTCATGCTGTCGTAGAGTTGGCCGAGCTCGAGGAAATAGGGGGAGAAACTGATCCGAATATCTTCCTAAAACAGACACAGTACGTCTTCGATATCAACTCCGTTGTTTTGGTGGTTTCCAGATTCTCCAGCTGTTATCCCTTCTACCCACTCTTGTCCTCTATAAATATGATCCCTGTAGAAGACAGATTATTTCTTCAAAATTAAGCCGTCAGAGTCTCTTGAACATTTACAGGAAGATCATCAGGAGTTCGGCAACCGATAAGAGACAAGGAGAGTTCGCGTCTAACCAAGCGATACGATTCATTTCGACTAACCGGCCTTACCAGTCTTTCCCGGTACCACGCCTTGCGCTTATCCAGTTCCTGTAACTTGTGTGAGGTGTTGGCACAGGGTGTATCTCTTCGTGATAAGTGCTACATCTCCCATAGTCGATGCTGATCTTTTCCATCGGACCGCTACACACCTACTCTCAGACAAAGGCAAAATCTTGAAATCATCTATTCATCGCGAACAACCCCAGAAGTCTGCGCCAAAATCCATCTCACCCAAGGATGGCATGTTGCACCTTGTAACTCAACCGCTATCCTACACTGACCTTGACACGCCTCCGCTGGTTCCCACACTCGAACCTTTACGAGTATTTGATCCCTTGCGCACTTGATATCTGGCGAACAACTCGCGGCTCATTCGGAACCCAATGGCAACCTCCCCAGGAACGATCTTATATACCAGTGGTTGGCCTTACTGCACAGTGACACAGATATTGATGATCTGTCTACTATTGTTGAAGACGTGTTGAACGTATTCCATATTAACAAGAAGAACAGGGAGTTGGGAGAGAAAGTGGCAAAACTCGCCGAGGAGAACAAGAATCTACGTTCCAGCAATAGAGAGCTGGTCATTGTCTCCGTATTCCACATTTCTGAGCAATTCTCCCTTGCTCAGTTATTATGGTAATATACCCCGATAGTCATAGGGCTCGTCGAAATGCGGCTGATGCTCGCTATCATCACTCTTCAGACCTGCTCATCACCGAGTGAAGATGTGGTACAATCCAGGCAACGCAACAGCTATTACCAAGGGTAATGTTACGGGTACTCACAAAACCCCGTAATTTTCAAGACACCGAAGAAATTTAGATCTAGATTTGCAACACAGAGTGAAGGGTATAGATATCAACGAGAGTTGAGAATGCTATAGCTGGTGCTAGGGCATATTCTAGGAACGGAGGTCTGACATTCTGTCATGCATCGTTCGCCATTGCAAAATTTTTGGTTAGTTGGATAACGGGCCAAATCTTGTGGGTTGAAAAAGTCATATTGTGAATACGAGGAAGAGTTTGACAACGTATTCGTTCCGGATAGTTATTGCTGCAAAGACGTTTGCTGACCCAACTGTACTCATGATTCTGGATTTGAGTAATCCGTTGTTGAACAGAGAGAGGTAAGGATAAAACCCAGTGCTCGTATTTGGAGTCCGCTGTTCAGTACGACTTCCAGTTCTGGAAATGACGCCCACGGTGCAAGTTCACGCGGGGGCAAATCTACTGATACATCAATTCATCACGATTTGTGTCTATTCCGCAACTTCTGAAAATCCACTGAATTTCACCGGGACCCGACAACGCCGTGAAGATTAACCCCGCCTTCGAACTCTCCATAACACAAGCCCAAGAGTTTCTCAGACTTGGCAATACCTTCGCCATGCTGCCATGCGCAGCAAAAAGTGGGAGCCTCACAACTCCTAAACGCCTTGCTGTTCATTTCCCCGGAGCAGACCGCTCAAAGAACCGCATGGTTCTCTGCCTCCTTTCCTCGGGGGACATTGTCGTGCAACTCCCGCCCCGTCCTTCCCACCGGCTCCTTCGCCTCTCCATGCCTGCCCCTCCTCAGAACTCCGGTTAGCTTCCCAAAGTAGTCTCCCAGCGCCGGAAAGCTCCAGCGTGCAACACGGAAGGCGTAGTACAACACCACTGCAGCAGCGATATTGAACACAATGTACGCCCACATGATGCCAAAGTTGCGCCACCGCGTGTCCCATTCAATCGCGACGCCAGCGAGGAATTGGTCCGAGCTGCTGAGCGCGCAATACTGACAGCCACTTGTCGCGCTAGGGTTGAGCAGGTTGCCACCTGCGGCGGAGGCGTAAGGATCCATGTATGCACCACAAGTCTGGCCAGCGGGCGGATTGAACACGGCGAGCTCATTATCAGCGCAGTTGACGGGACGGCCGGCGATGCCGGTTGCGGCGAGACCAGCAACGAAGTAGGTGAGGGGCGATACGCGGTACATGAACACCCAGAAACCTGGGAGAGCTTGCGGAGACTGCATGACACCGTTGAAGATGAGCGTCATGCTGAAGAGGAAGGTTGCGAGAGTCCCAGCTGTTTCTGCGTCAGGCAGACCGGCGATGAGGGCTTGGGCGAAGGTAGATGCGAAGATGAAGAAATCGATACAGAAGAGGAGCGAAAGACCTTGGCGCTCTGCCGATGGGATACCGCCTTGGGTGAAGATCGGATAGAACCATGCGGCCCAGACAATGATACCGAGGAAGATTTGGTACGGTATCTCAACGAAGATATTGGCAATAAGGAAGGCTTTCCAGGAGTATGCCTTCGACGGACGCTCGCGAACCTCGTAAAGAGAGCGTTGAGTTACGAACAGTGGCATGATCTGAAGGGAGTCAGTCTGTGCTGATCAGGCAGAATTGTGGGTTGTTCATGACGTCTTCTTACCTGCTGGACTAGCGTGCTGAATATCGTCGTAAGCATAAAAACAGCGAAGATCATATTTTGGAAGCCCTGTTGGCTGGTGTTTTGTTTGTAGAAGGAGAACCCGACAAACCTGATTCAGAATTAGTCTCTCCTGTTCGTCCTGCCGGCTGACCATGGAGACTTACAAAGCGGACATGATCCCAAGAAGGAGCTTGCCCCAGACATAAGAGGGAGTCCGCCAGTACTGTTGGAACACCCGCTTAGTCACTTCATACAGTTGCGTAGTGAGCGGCATGGCGAATTCGCGATGCCCTTCAGGATCGTCCTCGCCAGCAACCTTCTCCGTCTTCTTCTCTTCGTGAATACGGTTAAGCTCTCGCTGGACATCCCTCGCCTCTTCGCTGCTCTTCCAGACGTCATGCCAATCTTTAGTAGATTTGCCACTTGCACCAGCTCCCACAATCTCAAGCATGAATTCTGCGGGATTCTCGGAAGGCTCGCAGTGTCGCGATCCGTTACGTTCGAAGTAGCTGAGTAGCTTTTCGGAGTTCTCGCCGATGTCACCAAAGTAAACCGTCTTGCCACCTTTTGCAAGGAAGAGCAGTCGATCGAAGCGTTGGAACAATATTGCACTGGGCTGTCATCATGTTAGTTATGTGCTTCCAGGTTGTGGACAGAGAAGCCTACCTGATGGATAGTGGCTAGAACAGCTTGACCGCTGTCAGCCAGTTTGCGTAGGAAGGACACGATAGCCCACGACGACTGTGAGTCAAGCCCTGAGAATGATGAGCGCCAAGTACCTTTTGTGCAGATTGTCACTTACCTGAGGTTGGCTCATCCAGGAACAGGAGCAAGGCAGGCTTCGCAGCCAGCTCCACTCCAATTGTAAGGAGTTTGCGCTGTTCTACATTCAATCCTTCGCCTGGTTGGCCGACAACAGCCTCCGCAAAGGTTTCCATGTTCAGCATCTTGATAACATCCTCCACATAAGCATACTTTTCCTTCTTCGGTACAGACTTGGGTTGTCGAAGCATAGCACTGAAGCGGAGAGCTTCTCGTACTGTTGTTGTCTCGAGATGTAGATCCTGCTGCTGTACGTATCCAGTTTTACGTTGGAAGGATGGATCCAGGGGTTTGCCATTCACAAGCATGTCGCCCGTGACAACGCCGATGGAAACCCTTTGCGCCAAAACATCTAGCAGTGTTGTCTTGCCGGCGCCGGACACACCCATTAGTGCTGTCAACGTGCCCGGCTTAACCCATCCAGAGACATGATCGAGCAACCTACGCTGTCCTCCCTTGACGGGGATGTCATAGACAACATCACGCCAAGTGAAGATGTCCTTCTGAGGTGGAATGACGTTGACTGCGTCTTCCTGCTGTTTTTCCTGATCCGCTTGGACGTCACCGCCTACAACAGCGGCACCGGCCTCACCACTTTCGTCCGTTCCTTGGCTCGCCTTCTGCATATACTTGGGAACATGGCCTCGCCGGAAAACCAGAAACTCTGCGCTCGAGGAAGTAGCAGAGTTGAGCTCAGTTGCGAGGAGGTAAGTGAAGAGGAAGAAGATTACGAAGACGAATATGAGACCCAGGTTACGCCAAATATGACTGTAGCTGTATCCATAGGCGGAGTCCGCCCACGCGTCTCCGGAAACAGCTGTTTGCCCGAGCACGGATCCGGGCGTACTGCAAACAAAGGTATTCGGGGCCATATCGGGGTAGCTGGGGATCAAACTGCTGCAAGGAAACGTACGCCCATGTACCTCATTGACAAGAAGAGCTTCGAAGGCGTATGCAATTGGGTTAACATAGCTGAGCCACTCGAACCAGGGATGCATGTATCTACAATAGTCAGTCTTTAGTTCATTGAGATAAAACTTGACAGGGTCAACCTACGGTCGTGGAAGCGTGAACCCCGTGTAGATGACGATGGCTAGGACGAAGACACCCGCAAAGGTCATAGCTGCTGAGACGGTCTTCGTAGCTGCGGCAAGAGTGCGGAAGATGCAGGTCATGCAGAGTTGTGCAACGA
>JAKLMF010000136.1:0-27856 GCA_022813555.1 Botryosphaeria agaves | reverse complement strand
GTTCAACACTATGATGCATCAGAGCTGATAAAGGTACAGCAAGCGCAGCAGATGACGACTGATAGACGGTCTCGGGTATTCCAAAGCGAATAACCAGGTTCGCTCAATCATCCTTGAAAGGTATCACTCAAAAATCCTCAAGGGGCCTTCAAGGTACACATTTTCGAGCAATCCTCACAACCTCTGCAGTGACGATGCTGCGGCTCCAGTGTGCAGGATAGATGGACTCCAGCTGGACGTCCACATATGTGGACCAGTCCACATAGATAGCCGGCCGTCCACGGACGTCCCGCTGATTGCCGTATGTAGTTAGTGCTTAGAAATCGAAGCTGTTCGATTGGATTTCTGAATACTCACCCCTCACGTAACAATGACATCTATCCGAATCCATGGTGCCTGACTACTATACTTACTAGAATCCGTACTACTACTCCATCTACTATCCTCTCTACTACTACTTATCTTATCGCCACTATGGCTACGCATATTAACCTTACTACCCAATCTCAGGCTGCTGCTATCACTAAGGAGTCTCAATCCACCCTTTCCTTGCAACAGGCCGTGCCTAGTGATGACACCGAATCGTTAATATCATCACTCACATCAGTCATCTCTTCCTCTATGCCTACCGCACTACAGCGCGCCTCAGATTTTGCTAGTAACACGGCTGAAGCTGACGACTTGCCATCTAAGCCGACCTTAAGGCAGCGCTTTGACTACTCCTCTGTCGATTGGCGTATTCCTACCCGAGCTGGCTACTGCCGGGTACTTGACACGGCTACCAACCTTCCTGGCTGGTGGTGGAGAGAAAGGGTCCCTATTGAAGAAGGCGACTCTGGAAGGCGCTTCTGGCTATGTCGTCGCTGCCATATGAATGAAACTTACCGCCAACGCCGTCATCACTACGCTGTGGAGAAAGGCTCAGGGCCGGCTACTCGACATCTCCGTGAGGCTCATGGTATAGATGAAGTAGGCGAGCTACCAGCTGGTCGAAAGCGACGTAGGCCTGTTAAGCTAGCAGGTCTTAATGCACGCGATCCTCGTGAATAAGAGCTACTGAATGAGCTCGTTAGCTCGTTTAACGCCGAGTACTTTAAGCAGCTGTTGATTCGCTGGACTGTATACGAGAACATAGCCTTCCGTACCGTTGATAGCCAGCAGTCTCGTGACTTGATGACGTATACAAACAGCCGCTGCAAGGAAGCTCTACCGCATAGTACTACCCTACGAGAGTGGGTGATACAGACGTATAACGACCACAAGCAGACGATTATCGATGAGCTCCGGCAGGCGCAGGGTCTTATTCACCTCTCGTTTGATCTATGGATATCGAGGAACCTTATCGCATTGAATGGAGTAGTTGCTCACTACTACACAGCTGATGGGAGTGCAACGACACTACTACTAGCGCTACCTGAGCACGAAGACGAGCATTCCGGAGTAAACATAGCCCAAGGCGTGGCGGCTATCATCCGAGCTTTCAAAATCGTTGACCGTATCGGCTATTTCGTACTGGACAACGCCACAAACAACGATGTGGCTATAGACCAGCTCGCTGACGAGTTTGGCTTTATAGCTAAGGAGAGACGACTCCGCTGTATAGGCCACGTAATCAACCTCATCGCTAAGCAGCTACTACTAGGCGAGGACCCTGAGCTATTTGAGCTACAGGCGGACGCTGTAGCGGCAAATGAGCTCCGTAAAGCAGTGCAGCTATGGCGTAGTAAAGGGCCCATTGGCAAGCTTCACAACATTGTTGTCTGGATATATCGATCGCCTCAGCGCAAACAGCGCTTTCTTAGCGTGCAGCAGCAACTACTAGATGAGAACGCTACTATCTTCGGTGACGACGAGGGTAGTAGGCCTCAGAACCTAGAATCAGACAACTCGACTCGATGGAATTCGACGTATAGGATGATTGCGAGGGCCGTAAAGCTGAGGCTTGCGATAGACGAATATATTAGCCGCGAGAAGCAGCAACACGAGCGCCTACTATATCGTAGGCGTGGTAGGCACCTAGCGGAGACAAAGCGGCCCTCAATCATCGACGACGCTTTAATATACGGCCGACTGGCAGATTTTAATGACATGTCTGGTTATACTACGCCCTCTTGAAGGAGTAACCGTTGAACTTCAAGGTCGTCTAGGCGAGGGAAAGTGGCATCCAGCACCAATTGCTGATGTATTAATATCGTACGAGTACCTGCTAGATCATCTTGAGCAGGGAAAGGAGCGATATCAAAGCTGGGATGCAGAGCCTCATTTTCGCTGGTGCGTCGAATTCGGCTGGTAGAAAGCGAAGCAGTACTACGAACTACTAGACGAATCGCCTGTGTACGTGGCTGCTGTGGTACTCCACCCTCAGAGAAAGTGGTAGTGGATTGATGAGGAGTGGAAAGATAAGCCAAGCTGGCGTGCTCACGCACGTGAAGCGCTATAGACACTTTGGAGTCGGTATCGGACTGCTATAGTAGATTCGCTACCAGCTCTAAGACCGCCTAGGCAAGAGGCAACAGGGCTAGCAGCCTGGAGAAAGCGTCATACGTGTGGCCACGGAGCAGCTGTCGCGACACCGGATGAACTTGCTCATTGGCTAGAGCAGGTGCCTGTAGACGACGACTGTAACGACCCGATAGCCTACTGGAGGGCAAGGCTTCAAGCGTATCCACGGCTAAGCCGTATGGCTATTGATGTATTTACTATTCCAGCTATGAGCTCAGAGCCTGAGCGTGTATTCTCCATAGCAGGCGTGATGGTTACTGATCGACGTAATCGATTGAAGGCAGAGACAATACAGGCAGCGCAGTGTCTACAGTGGTGGTGGCGAGATGGCGTGATTAATCTGTAGCGATATTAGTAGTTATGGTAGTACTATAGAGAGGTAACTAGCAAAGACAAGTAGTTGGAATACTATTACTAAAGTAGCGAACAAGTCTAAAGACAAATCAACCAAGCAAACGGTTGTAGCAAGGTCCATAGACGTCCAATAGGTGGACGTCCACCTATCCTGCTCACTGCAACCAGGTAGCGACGCTCAGCCGACCTCACACAATACGCAACAACAGCATCCGGTTTGGTCTTCTCTGCTGTACCAACAGTTCGACTCGAGTATGGAAGGGGACGCTGGTGCTGGTGATGGTGGTGGTGTTCGATGGGATAATCATCGCGGCATGTGGAAGCGTGGGAGTTGAGCCGCTAAGGTGGCTGCGTTTATACTTATGCATGCGTAGGGCCAGTGAGTGTAGTGCATGAGCGGCCAAGTACTATTCGTAACGTCTTCTAACTGTCCGACGACTGAAGGTGTGATACTGCGTGTCAGCCGCCCCGCCGCCAGTTACTCTGGGGAGCTTCCACCTTTGAACTGGAGCAGCCGGATGCGAAAAGCAGGGGCTCCGCAGCTTGTGGGAACCCCGTCGACAGGAGGTCACCGAGTAGCATAGAACAAGCAGTAGACGAGTTGACAATATCAAATACTGGAATGACTACCTGAGAACATGAGTGACTTGATCGACGAGTACTGGAACGGGACTTGAAGCCGACACTTCGGCCAGGTACATGTCTCTGTATTCCAAGAGGGCGCGGAGAGCGGCTCCGACGGCTTCAGGACCGCTAAGGTCTTTAGTAAACGGTGACAAAGCATGATACGGCCACTGTAGCAGACGGACTGTTGATGCTGGTAGCTGACAAAGGCAGGATGATGCAGAGAAGGAGGCGAACGACGAGGTCGACATGACAAACATCCAAACGGTGGAAAGGCGGCAGAGCAGGTTGATCGCAGATCGAATTCGAAAGACTCATAGAGTTGAGACGGGCCAACCACACCGTAGTATCTCGGAACACAGCAACAAGCCTGCTCCAGAATGTCCGAATTACTTCTCAGGGCGACCGTCAACGCCGTCTCGACCCTTGTATTGTAACACTCCGTCAGAAAACCACCTTTGAAGCTCAATATGCATGGCCTATAGCGGCATTGAGTGCGAGATCACCATCCTTTCTACGGAAGCCAGGAGCATGCCCAAGGCATACGGCGCGTTCGATGAGTTCTGCAATGATGGGAGATCAGCCTTCGAACTGAGGCCATTAGTCACTACGAAAGGCATGGCACACGAGCATCTCACCGTCGATCGTTTTGGCCACATCAACGGTCACAATTCCTCTCTCCACCGCGCGAAGCGGACTTGCCCTTCCGGACCCAGCGACGTTCCTCAGCCCGCTCGCCTTCGTGCTCGTGAGATCCGCGAAGCGTTTTGGTCAGGCGAAGGCCGTCTCATGGCTGTTGTTTCCAAAAGAGGATAGATTGAAGCTCGTATCGTCGAAACCCATACCATCGAAACTCGGAAAGTCCATTGGAAGAGCAGCATCACCCTGTACCAAATGAATTCCTTCGACGTCTAAAGCCGCCGGCGTCCCCGGCGGACTCTGAATCGGAATACTCTCCCTGCCTGTAAACCTACCAATTCTCGTCGCGCTTTCGCCCGCCGCTACCGCAAGACTCGCCGCGCCTACGCCCCTTTGCAACCCCATCATCACATCCAACTGCAAGGACCCGCCCATATTCTCCGCCTTGGCAAAACTTGCCTGCGAATCAATCCTGACGCCCTTCTGCGGATGTTTCTCCGCATCATGCGCGTCGAACCACTCTCCCTCATATCCCTTTAGATCGACCTCCGAACCCGGACTTGGCCGCCCCTCCTCTTCGGCCTCCGCGCTCTGTAGTCTCGTCAGCCTGTACGGCCTATGACCCCTCCCGTTGAACGCTTTGCGCCTGGGCTGGACAATGTCGCATCGGGCGTCCCTGCGCGGGTAGTGCGTGTCCGCGCCGCCGAGATGGATGAAGGGCGTTTGCCAGAACTCGAGCGACTCCGACGTCGACCTGAGAGGACGGAGCGGATCTTTGCATGGGTCTAGACGGGCGCGTTGTGTTGGGGGCAGAGTTTGAAGACATGCGCGACCACGGCGGGGTTCGAGTGGGCGTGCAGGAGCAGGTGGAACCCGCGCTTGATGGCGGCGCGTTGAAGGCGCCGCGCGAAGGTCGTCGCTTGAAGGCTGTAGGTGTAGGGGCCGCGGAAGGGCAAGGATCTGGCGGGGCTGGTTGGGGGAACTCGAGGAGTGCGGTCGGAGACGGAATCGGGCGCTGAGGGGAGGGCCGGCGTGGTATTGTTGGAGCTGGTGCGTTGCGACCATGTGACTGTTAGTGTTGCGGAAGGGGAAGAGCGAAGTGCTTTGGGCTGTTGTGGGGTTGTCGAGCACGAGCTCGTCGGAGATCACCGGCATATCGGAGCGGTGCGCCGACCTTTCCAAGAACTGTTGTGCTGAAGAGTGCGGGCCGTAATAGATGCGCTGGTAACCCCATCTCGCATTCATGGTCTCTTCTACTGTTGGCTCGGCTTCAGACGACGCGATTGGCTGAAGGTGTTCAACGAAGTTGCTTGCAGCTCCCGCCTTGCATCGAGCACCTCGCTCTTCCTGCATGACGATCTCCTCGTCCTCTCCACCTTCTTTATCGGAGCCTGCGCCTCCACTAGCGGCTCGACCGAGCAGCATGAACCGCTCCGTTGTTTGCTTCAGCTCGCGGGCTAGCTCTGGCCGGAACTGCAGGATTCCTGAGTCCGCGGCACAGTCGTTGAAGTGGGAGAACGACATGTTCATCTCATTGACCGTCGATCGAAGCTGCGAGACTCGCTTCTTGAGGAAGGAGATGGTGGCCTCTTTGCGGAGGCGGTAGGCTCGCTGAGCCAGGCGGATTTGGGCACGGCGACGCTGTCGGCGGCAGTCAGCTCTGGGATATACATTGGTCTGCCATGTACGCGCGAGACAGCGTGGCACGGAGAGGGTATAAAGTGCTTATGGCATTTCACTTGGGTACAGCATGGAGTACATTCGGATTAGAGGAAAGCACACAATCGGGTGGAAAGTTGCGTAGGGGATACCGGTGTTAAGCAGATGTCGGGAAGTGCGACGTGAGCATTTACAAGCGTTACGTTCGATTACTTACGTCTGTAGCAGTCTCGCCTTGACGGTCCGCACGCGGTCTGCCCCTATGCTTCTTGTTGTCACCAGCTGCGTCAGTGCGACTGGTAGTCCTCTGTCTTTCCCCTGAGGGCTGTTTCTCGGTTTCTGCGAGATCCATTGCGATAGCTGCTCCTTGACGGATGGTCTGTTCAAAACGATGCTTCCCGGGTCTTCGGCTTTTGTCCTGTTCCCTTCAAGGTCTTCAGAGTGGTCCCTCAACAGTATAATAAGCTCACGACAAGTTCACAGAAAGCTCAAAGAACGACAAGACGCGGGACAAAGAAGACCGAGTTGGCTAAAACGCAATCCCAAGATCTCGCGCGCTTCGCGAGACAGTAACAGGGTAGCTTGGTAATCACTCCGCACGCTGCACAGTGGGGTCCAGGAAATCATTACCCGCAGGGCCCCCATTCGAATCTGATTACATAAGCAGCCATCTTGAATTGTCGGATAGCCTCAAATGCAGCTATATCAAATCCATCAAAATGGAGCCTCCACGCACGCCAGAGCCATCAGAACCAGCTGAAAATAAATGTCAAGAAGCTGATACTCTTCAAAAGACTCGTTCTTTTGAAACCTATGATACCCGACAGCCAGGAGAAACTATACAACAAGTGGCAGAGCGAAAGGAAGTCCCATTTGAAACAGCGAGATACTGGCTTCGTCAACGCCGTCAAATAGGGATCAAGGCATATAGGAGGACTGGAAAGGCTCGTTCTGGACGTCCTCAAAAGATCTTTGAAGCTCAGCTTGATCAACTACTTGACGAAAGCAATCCAGTTCGGGATCAGCACTACGAGTGTTAAATTGGACATTTCAACCTCAATTGTAGTGTATCTACCTAGTATATCCATTTTATAGATGAGGCTTATACTAACCCTTCTTCATTTCATCAGGAATATATTCTTCGTGAAGAAGGTACTCGATATGAGCCTTATAACCTACAAGAGGATACTACACGGGAAGGCGTTAAGCTTTATATTGCTGCCCCAGTCTCATGGCACTACAAATCCCCACTTCCATTCTATAACGACGAGAACGGTTACCTTCCTCCACCAAAAAAGCCTCCGAAGCCTCGAAGACGTCCTACAACAGAGACTGAAGAGCAGTATCACAAGCGTGTTATAGCATGGGAAGCCCACCTTCCTCATGATAACGAGATCAAGCCAAAAGGCAATGCAATGACACAAGCCTTCTATACAGAGAAGCTCTTTCCTGTATACATCAATCTGACACACCAGGGGAGGCTGGATAGGGGTATTCCATGGCTTCAAGAAGATAACGACCCTAGCCATGGCACGCGGTCACAAGACAATGTAGCAGGGCGCATGAAGGACATCAATTGGGCAGTAACTATCACGCATCCAGCTCAGTCTCTAGACCTTAACCCTATGGAAGGTGTCTGGAATATCCTTAAACAGAGGGTAAGGAGAAGGAAATGGCAGAATATTAAGCAGCTAAAACAAATGCTTATAGAAGAATGGGAGCTTATTTCAATGGAGGAAATAAGGAGACGAATTGCAGGCATGCCAAGGAGAAGCTAGTGAGTTTGGGTTGTCCTCTGTACTCTCAGATCATCTCTGCAAGTTGGTGTCAGGGTCTGTATGAACACTTCGCTACTCTTTGTAGTCGTATTAACTGAAGGTTCTTTCTGAAAATTGTTTACCTCGTGTTTGCACAACTCCCTTGGAAAAATCGCCTTGTTGTTCTCCATTCATGTTGAAAATATCTCAAATTCCACTTACAATGGCAGTCGGCAAGGTTGCGACCCAATACGCAGTCGCCCTACCCAGGTTGACCCCACAGTCCTACTTATACCAGCAAGAATTCAACCTTACTAGGTACCAAGTTGATATTTCCATCACCCGTACATGATAGAGATAAAGTACAGCATGTATGTCCCCTGCAGTGAAGGACTCATTCATTCTGCGAACGCATATTTACCGACTAGTGCAGTACCAAGCGCGAGTATTGTGAGTTGTCTTCTCACGTGTTGCGCGTGGTCGATGGCAACCTACTTTGCATTTCTATTCCTGCGCTTCTCGCAGCTCTCGCAGCCTGCGCTCTGCATGTAAAGACCATGGGGGAGAAAAGCAAAATGGAGCGAAACTTAGGTCCCAGTTCTCACTTGATTTACAAACAAGACGGAACATGCATGCCGTAGATACAAAACCGGCGTATCTCTAAAAGCCCAGATGTCACGAACTTCATGTTCTCCCGCGCCGCCCCACAACCACCAGCCTGTCCCCCTCCAACGCCCTTCCTCCCCTCCTACCCCTTCGCCCCCGCCAACAACTCCGCCCCACTCCTCACCACGCCGACCACAGCCCCTGTCTGCACGGCCTCACTCCCACCCCCACTGAGCCGATACTCAACCTCACTCAGGCCCTCCAGCCACATAATTCTCGTCTGGGCCGGGACATCCAGCCCCGCCAACTCTTCCCCCAACGCCGTCAGTATATCCGCCAGCGCGAGCCCTTTGTTCGCCTTCAGCGCGCCGATCGTATGCAGGCAGCTCGTCACATTCGACGACCCGAGCAGCGTGTCCCGTGTCAGCCGCACGTCGTCCGGGTGCGGCGCAGCGATGCAGTCGTATATCGTCGTCTCGGTAATCATGTCGCGCTCGATGCTCTTGGGGTCTGATGGCGGCTGCCCCGGCGCCTGCAAAGGCGTGCTGCTGGCATGGCACGCCTGCAGCACGTTCAACGCGCGCCGCATGTCCCCCTTGCTCAGCCTGACCAAGCCCTCCACAGCGCCAGGCGTGATGCGCACGCCCTCCTCGTCCACGACGCGGTCGACTAACTGCCGGATATCCGCGTCCTTGAGCGGGGAGAAGCGGAAGCGCGTGCAGCGGGAGAGCAGCGCCGGCGACAGCTTGTGCGTGTAGTTTGCGATGATGCAGAAGCGCGTGTTGGCTGTGTACTTCTCCATGATGCGGCGCAGCGCCATTTGCGCGGTCGCGGTTATGGCGTCGGCTTCGTCGAGGATGATGAGCTTGAAGGTGGCCAGGGGGTGAGAGGTTGAGGCGGGAGCGGCGGAAAATATTTGCCGAGTGCTGCTGAAGGTTTTGATCTGTTCGCTGCAGGGACGAGGGTGTTAGCGGGGTGGTGCGTTGGGATAGATGGGGGAGGATTGGGGTTGCGGACTGACCGGACGACGTCGATGCCGCGGTCGTCGGAGGCGTTGGGTTCGAGCACCATTTGACGCATGTTCTTGTTGCCGTATATCCTTCGTGCCAGGGCTAGGACGGTGGATGTTTTGCCTGTACCGGGGGGGCCGTATAGTAGCAGGTGTGGTAATCTCTAGGACGTCTCAGCCATGCCTTCTTGTGAACTTATTGGGTTCTATGGCGTACACTCGACTCTACGAACTTGTTGATTGTAGCAAGGATATCTTAATGGCCGGACACATCGTTTAGGGTATTGGGGCGGTACTTCTCTTACCTATCCAGCCCGTTAGTTAACATCTTGAAGGCAATGAGAACAACACCGTACCATGGCAGTGTGTCTTCTGCTTCTACCGGCAGATTCGCTGCACTCCTCTTGCCCTTCGCCGTATTATCGGAGCTGAACTTGATGGCGCTCTGTGCTGCTGGCGCATCTACGTCCATCTCGTCGTCCTCGAAGTCGGACATCTTGGCGACAAAAGATGCTGGAAGCCCCTGGGATGCTGTTGATTAAGCAATTCTACAAGCCGTGGGCCGTCGCTGCAGAGAGTGGTTGTAGTAGCAGTAGATATATTTACTGGTTGATATTTGGGAGAGGCGCCGGCTCGTGCAGACATGTAGATTGATGCAGATGAGGCAGATCTTATCTTAATCTTACCGCCGTATTATATCCACCCGCTCTCTCCGCCTCAGCCCTACGAGCGCATCGCGACCCTTGAGCTTCGTATGCCCGCGGATCCTACTTCCACTCAACTTCACAATCTGCACCTCCAAAATGCCGGTACGTGTAAAAGCTCTACAATTCCAAATAGACCTCGTGCTAATCCCGCCAGGCCTACCACTCCGTCTTCCTCGACGAGCCGAACCAGCACATAATAGGTACCTGTGCCGTCCCACCCAACCCCAGAAACCATCCTCGCACTGTCGTGCCCATACAGGCAACTTCGCCATCCTCCCCCTCCGCACGCGCACCCGCGGTCCCGCGCCTCAACTCCCCCCTCTCCCCGCCGACGCGTCGGACCTGACGCTCGACGCGTCGCACGAGTCGTACGATCCGCTGGACGAGGTCCTCGCCCTCTTCCGCGCCAACACCTTCTTCCGCAACTTCGAGATCAAGGGCCCCGCCGACCGCGTGCTTGTCTATGGCATCTTGTTCGTGAGCGAGTTGCTAGGGAAGACTAAGCCGGGGATGGGGAGGCGGGATGCTGAGAAGGTGAGTCTCGTTTGCCTTCCTTGGACGAGCCGAAGCAGGCAGTGGACTTCAAGAACGAGGGAGCAAGGGGCTGATGAGTGTTGCGGTGCACAGGCGGTCATGAATACGGCACTGGACACCAACTTCGCGATACCAGGGAATGCGAGTTTCCCACTGAACCAGGCGGTCGAGCCGCCGAGGGATCGGAATGAGGCGGAGGTGCTGCGACAGTACATCATGCAGATGCGGCAGGAGCTGGTGCAGAGGTTGCTTAACAGGGTTTATGCTGATGGCACTAATACCCCGTCGAAGGTGAGTGATCGTGGTCTCGCTCGAAGCGGAAATTTATGGGTAAGGCGTTGTAGAGATGGAGTATTATGGGTATAATAGCTTGACAACAGTCATACTCGTGGATTAACGTCCAGCCACCGTGTTCCCCGTCAAGGGCAAGGCGTTGTAGACACGGGATCAAGAATTCAAAAAATAATGAAGAAAGCCACGGCAATGGTTTGTTGTGCAAGCAGCATGTTCCCCGTCCAATATATCGGCATTGACTACCCATCTCCTGCGCAACATTCCTTCATGACTCCCCGCTCCCCTCACATCCCATTAACATCAACCTTCCTCTTCTTCGAGGATTTCCCCCTAGCCTCCACCCTCCCCTCAACCGGCAACACCCTCGTCGCCGTAAATAGATACCCCTCCGCGCCCTCCTTACTCGTCATAAGCGGATGCGTCCGTTCCGGCAGCACCTGCCACTCCCTGACCCTCGCTGTCTGCAACATGGGCGCAAGCAGCATCGTCGGATTGACCGGAAAACCCTCCTCCAGCAAACCCTCCTCCCCCTTCGCCTGCGCCGCCATCTGCACATACGCCGCGCGCCGGTCGCGACTATACAAGTCCGTCAGCTCCGCCAGCGGCTCCACGGTCGGCGAGTACACGACCACCTGCGCCACCCCTCTCAGCAGCGGCAGCGTGTGCCGCAGGATGGTCGCGGGCTCCATCGCGCTGGCGATCACGAGCCCGTCGAAATCGCCCGCCCGCGTCTTGTCCACAATGCCCCGGACCCGCTCCCAGCACTGCCGCTTGCGGTAGTACGTCCCGCGCTTGCCGCTCTTCCACGTCTGGAGGACGCAGTCCGGGACGGTTTCGGGCTCGGCGTAGCCGGCGTGTTCGGTAAGGTGGAGGAGCTGCAGCCAGGAGAGGGTTTTGAGGTGGGTGTAGAGCGGGTGGGTGGGTGGTGAGGCGTTGGTGCCGAAGGAGAAGTATTTTAGGAGGCCGAGGTTTGGTTAGGCGTTGGCGTGGAGGACGGTTAGGGTGTTGTGGGTTGCTGACATGGCGGGGATGAGGTGGTGGCGTGAGCGCTTGGGAGGTGTGGTTGATGTGTTGGTGTCCGTCGTTGGTTGTCCCTGCGGTTGGGCGTCGTCCGTGGGCGCTGTATCCGCAGCGGGCCCGTCGCTCGTAGGAGGTACGCTGTCTACCATGACAGCGTCGAACTCTTGGTCAACAGGATCAGATGGTCCTCCAGCGGTTGCTTGCTCCGGTTCTGCCTCGTCCGCAGTGGGAAGGTTTGAACCAGACGTTATCTTCTTCCTCGTCTTCTTCGGGATACAAGATGCCCATTCCTTCAGCCAATGCCGCCACGACAAGACCTCCTGTGTCATTCACAACGAGCCATCTCCCGTTTCCAGAGCCTGCTTGAGAGCGGTCTGCTGGCGCACTGGGAGGGCCATAGTGAACGTTTGCCCAACTTCCGATCAGGCCGAGCGTTTCCTCCCTAAGCTCCATTATGCGATGCGGTTCCCGCTCGCCCATCACCTCCGTGAGCATGGACACTTCCAGAGGAAGCACCGTAAACCTCTTCATGTACTTCTTCGACTTCCGCAGCGCATACTTTGCGAGAGAGAAGCTGGTTTTCTCGTCCAGAGCCTGATGCGACGCCATGATCTTGGCTATAATGTCCTTGCCAGACCCCGTTGTAGCCCGCTTGAGCTCCTCAATCTTTTCCATGGATAGTGCTTGACGCGAGGTATCGTCGATCGTCAAGCGATTGCTCCGCATAAGCATCTCCCCATTCTCACCCACAATGTCGTACTCTACCCCCCCACCTGGCGTATCCGTCTGCTCATCCCTCGACTCGGCCGGTGTTGCGGTATCATGCGCAAGCGTCTCCGCATGCAGCTCGGCCGCAGGCACTACGCGCAGCTGCGTCGCTTCGTCATCGTCGTCTTTCTTGGCGAGCTCGAAGGTCAAGTGGTACGGCCGTCCGAGGAGGATGTTTTCGCGGACCTGTGGGTTTTCCCACAGGCGGACAAGGGGGCCGCTCCGGGTGTATGTAAGGGCAGTGACATCCGTACCAAGCAAACTCGCGGGATGTGACGACACAGGGCTCTCGCTTCTCTCGTCCCTACCTACAGTGTGGGTAACCCATCGACCCAGCTTCCTTCCTCACCTTGATTCGACAATGACCACAGTGACCACCGGCACTCCTCGGAGCCAAGCGCACGCGTCGTACTGGCCACCCTCCGTGGCACCCCGTTCGGGATGGTTAACATTGAACCGTCCGTGTGGACGAGGTGGGGGCAGGGCGCCCCATATCTGGAACTCGCAACAGCATCGGGTTAGGGTCTTGTGCACGCAGTTATCTGCTCGGGGAAGACAGTAGCGAGTGGAGCATGCACGTACACGTGTACGTAGTGGTGATGACACAGTGTTGTAAGACAAGTGCGACTCTTAGAGATTCCTCTCTGCGCTATATATTCCGCTTTTGGATGACCTTGTTCCACTGCTCTTCGTTCCATCGATCATTTGCGGCTCTCAGCTACGAAAGAGACATCTTGAACTACAGGGTTTCACTTGATATCAAGGGTTGACTACTCAAAATGACGGAAGTTCCAGCGTAAGTGTTCGCATGCTCTGTCACTTGTGTCATCGAGCTGAGATGGAACCAGACCAGTCTACACTACGGCTTACAAGCCTCATCCGACAGAGAAGATGAAGGCGACTCAATGGATGGGCACACGTTCCGTCGCACTGGGTGAAGTGCCGAAGCCCATGATCACCGCACCCAAGGATGCCATTGTGCACATCACCCATTGCACCATCTGCGGCTCCGATCTCCACATGTATGAAGGTGAATTGAACCAAGCAATGGAGAAGGGCGACATCATGGGCCATGAAGCCATCGGCATTGTCGAGGAAGTTGGCGATCAGGTTAAGGATTTGAAGCCTGGAGACCGTGTCGTCATTCTATCGGTCATCGCATGCGGTGAGTGCGACTACTGCTAGCGAAAGGAATACTCACTCTGCGACAAGACCAACCCCTCCAAGGAGATGGAGAGCATGTGGGGCCATCGTCTCTCCGGTATCTTCGGCTACTCCCATCTGACTGGTGGCTATCCGGGCAATCAAGCTGAGTACTGCCGTGTGCCCAACGCGGACCTCGTTTGTGTCAAGGCACCGAAGGACGTCGACTATAAGAAGCTGCTTGCCCTCGCAGACGTGGTTCCAACCGCATGGCACGGCGTCGAGCTCGCTGAAGTGCGTGAAGGCGATGTTGTCGGAGTCTGGGGCTGCGGACCTATCGGTCTCTCGATTCAGCGCCTTGCGAAGGATATCAAAGGCGCGAAGAAGGTCTATACCCTGGACAAGGATCCTCATCGACTCGCCCTTGCGGAGTCTTACGGTATGATTCCAGTCGATGTCTCCAAGCACAAGGACCCTGCCGACTACATTTTGTCTATCGAGCCGCACGGTCTGGATCGCGGTATCGAGGCCAGCGGATTCAGGAGCACCGATTCGACCTTTCACTCGATGATGAGAGCCGTCGGACTCGAGGGTGACAGTGCAGATACTGTGTCCGAGGCCATCAAGGCGACCCGGAAGTGCGGAAACGTAGCGCTGATTGGAGACTTCTTCTTCTCCACGAACGCCTTCCCGATTGGAATGTTGATGGAGAAGACGATCACCTTGCGTGGCGGCCAGTTGATGGCGCAGAAAGTAAGAGAATTGTCTTCACTTCAGTCTGACACTGTTGGCTGAATGTTCGCAGTACTACCCATTCCTCTTGGACTTGGTAGTTGAGGGCAAATATGACCCTTCATTCGTCTTCACTCACGAAGGTAAGCCCGCTGTTCCCCGCATCAACGAGCAGTGCTGACGGCATCGCCCTGCAGACAAACTCGAGAACATCCCAGAAATGTACGCGAAGCAATCCAGACACCAAATACCGGGCGGATTGAAGGCGTGTATGTCGACTGCTTTCGGCCGGTCGCAGGTTTAGAACTCTCGCTCGCATCGAACCGAGACAGCCACAGATGTCTGTGCGAGAACGGTAAGCAGATTGCAAGAACGGTGATCTAGATTGAGATGGATGTCCTCCGCGGTACTCAGCCACAAGCACAATGGCTCCTTTCATAGCGTTTCATGACTCGTCTACATAGATAGTAAAGCACCAGGTTACCAGACTGTTCTCACAGGGGAGTTTTTATTCTCCGACACCTTCTGTTATCTGCCACTTGCCATGAGCACAAGATGCCTCTGCCGGTCCGTGGATATGGAGATCTAGAGGGGTCTCTGCCGAGTCTCAGCGCATATGGCTGCATGTGCTCGATTCGAAGAGCCAATTGTTGTGCACCAATATATCGCCGCTTGCCAGCGCTTCAGGCACTGCCCGTCCTAGGATGTCTCCAGGTTGTCCGTAGAGCGGAGGTGCACCCGCGGCGCATCCCCACACATACGCCATTCCTGCTTCGGCGCAAGCTGCAGGAGTGCACAGGGTCCCCCATGTTTCGTCATGCGCCGCCGGTGATTGCTCCGCGGGCTCAAACATCACGCCAAGTGCACGCTGTGAGGGCTTGTTTGTTCATTCCATCAACACAGCTTTTCTCCAACCACCTATATCTGCTGTCACAGATGACGAGATGAGAGATTGCCTCAAGATGTTTAACTTCAACACAATCTTCCTTCTGGTACCTTCGTGTTTGGCCATCTGGTCTCGACTCCACGTCCATCATGTCATACCCTTGTTGTTCCCATCTCCGTTACCCACTGCCGTCTCCTAGCCGCGGCAAGACCTACAACAATAGGCATGAAGAAGGAGCCTCCGAGGCCCCACCATGTCCCAGCTCTGCAGTTGACTCCCTGGTATAGTTTGTTCTATCAATCCTCATGCTTTAGCGGCGAACATTCGCGATCTCCACGTTAGTGGAGGAGGCTGTAACCGATAGACCCCACCAAGCGCCCTGACTTGCGATGACGGCGGCATGGGCTTCTCTGCACCCGGAGACAACCGGAGGATTCATTCAACAAATGATTAGCATCGGTGAGTGTCGGTGCAGAGTGGACAGATCCTTTGGCTGTCAGACGTTTACTCAACCTGCATTAATCCGCCAAAACTTGCCAGCAAACGGCTTGGGCGTTACACCGGCTCCACAACAACGGAACTCTGCGCTCCAAGCAGCCACTCGTGCTCTGCAGGCCTAAGCCCCCACTCAGCCTTCATGCACTTTGTGATACGCAATATCAGAGATCCCCCTTGCCGTTACTGTATGGTTTTCAATTACTGCATCCAAGGCACGTTCTCCCGTATCGTACACCGTCGATAACTTGGTAGCACTTGCGAGACTCGAGCCCTCTTCGTGCTCCTTGCATGTGGTCTGATCAGCGCGTGCGCCGCCCCTCCATACGCTCGGCTCGTTAGAAGCACAGAAACGGAGCAGCGAGCTAATGAATTCTCCATCGCAATTCGGAGCAGAAAGGCGGCGCTATTCTGTTAATGGGGACTCAACCATATCTGGACAGGGAACGACGAATGGAAGGAGATGACTCTTGTGTAAATCCTCACATACAGCTCCTTATCGATGTGATACAACTGTGACCCAACCACAATAGGACTGGATGATGAACCATGGGGCCCGCTGCCAAGCCCAAATAGTTGATATGCATTCAGCCGTTGATCACATCCCAGTTGCTCGAGGTCTGAGGAGCACTGGCCAGGACGTTATTCCTTACGCAACTTTCGGAGCCACAGACCGAATATATCAGGCTCGTATGCAACATGATGTTCACTGTAAACAGGCTCATGTTCAGAGTTGTCAGACCATTCCATTCCAATTCTATCTTTGGCTTCAAGCCATACACTCTCCTCGTTCTCTAGCCTAGAGACACATACATGCATCTGCTCATTCCATCTTCCTTCCGTAGCTCCGTAATCACAAACGAGTCATTGACCTCGACGCTTCCTATTACACGCTTAATCGTCTCCAGCATTGCCTCGGATCCTTGAGAGCACTAAAAGCATACGTATTCAGCCATGCAAACTGTGGCCTCGACGTTTCCTGAAGCATGGTACTTTAACCGTTGCAACCTATCACAGGGCTCCACGGACTCAGAAGACTCTATTGGTACAGCACTTGATGTCAGTACGCTCCGTCCGTTGTACCTAACAGCGGCTAACATGTCACAGGACATCCTCAAAGGCCACTCACAAATGGAGAACCTGCACGAGAACGATCATGGAGCAGTCACTGGAGGCACTTACATGCATCGTGCTCATCGCATGGACCTATATGGATTCATGAACGACGGTGCAATCTCACGGCCAGCTTATGGACTTTCGACATCAATGGAGCGATCGTCATACGCCCATCCCACACAACTGCTCAAGGATGGCACGTCACTATCTACGACTACCGTCACCTCGGCCGCCGCTGATCCGAGGCAATCTCGGATATCACCCCTGTCCATAGGCAGTTCCTCCTTCCATGACTGGGCGTTAGGCGCTCCATCTCTGCATCCTGTAGTCACTGATGTATCGCCGCTCCACCTTCAGATATACGACCAGATGAGTCCAGTGGATGACACTCCTCCCGTGACCGACAACCAGTCGGAGTCCTTCGACGAAGATGGCCAGCCAGAAGGGAGTGTTCAAAAGCCTGAGCCGTCACCCAAAGGGAGGACCAAGCGACGAAGAACGACGTCGAAGACTAACGACTGTCAAGCCGCGGTCCCGGAGAAGGCAACACCCAGAGGCAGAAGATCAGCCAAGGTACCCAGGAGTTTGAGTCCGAAGGAGGAAGAGGCGAAGCGTGAGGAGTTGCTTGAGCGAAACCGCATGGCCGCGAACAAGTGCAGGCAAAAGAAAAAAGAGTGGATGTCACACCTCGAGACTCAAGCTAGAGAGGTTGCGACGAACAGAGCTCAACTACTTGCAAACCTAGCGACGCTCAGGAGTGAGGTTCTCTACCTCAAGGGCCAGCTCCTCGACCATGCTCACTGTGACTGCACGAAAATCCATGAGTATCTCCAAAACGCAGCAGCACAGCTGTCTCCCACACCCACTCTCTAAGGTCGACAGTCTCTTGACGATCGACAAGGAGGACAAAAAGTTGATGAATTCATCGGATGAGGTTGAGGACAGCTGACAACGCGAGCAACTTTCGGAATTATTCCGTGTATTATTGAATACGGCATCTTTGTGTACATGCATTCATTCACCATGGTTCTTTGTGGAATTCCAAGTTCACGTCCAGATCGTTCATTGATACAGGCAGGACTGGCACTGATGAAAGGTACGGTTATACAGAGGCTTCACTTTATTGGATGAGGACAATCCAAAGGTCTTTGCATACCTTCGTACCGAGCATGGATTTTCGCACCTCATCGTCCTGAACTGGGCCGCTGAGGACAACGAATGGGAGTTGCCAGAGGAGATACCGGCACCAGGCGGCGTCTTGATGCTCTCGAACAGTGAGAACGAGGATCCCTTGCCGCTGACTCGTCAGTTGCAGCTTCGACCGTACGAGGGAAGGATCTATGCTCTCAGACCAGGCTCCGTGAGGATCGAGAAGAGGAAATGAAGGCATAGCTCGCTCGATGGAGGTAACCGTGGCATTGTTGGTTCCTTCGGAACAACCCAGCCTTGTAACCGTGGCGGGATGTGTTTGCCACTCGCTTACACCGAGTGGCCAACAGCTCAATGTAGATTTTATAAATCTTATATATAGACGTCTATATTACAAAGCTAATACAACTATCTACCATTTGATTTTATATATAAAATATATACAGAAGTATAAAGACTATACTATATAACTAAACTCTTATTAATATCTTTATATCCTATTGTTGTTGGCTCTCTTTCTCATTCTATCTACCCTGTCCTACTATATACAGCACCATTTCGATCAACACTACCATTGTATTGCTCATCCATTCTCCCCAAAACCGCCGCTCATGCCGTCGCCCTAACCATCGTCCATACTCCACCCAATTCCTATCCCCTCCCTCATACCCAATCCTAGCCAAAAACTCCACTCCAGCCGGATTACCCGTAGCTGCCCGTACTATCGGCACTAGAACGTTCGGCCACTGACACCTCATCCCCTCCCCAACTCCCGTTGCGCAAAACTTCTGACTTACGCCACATTTCGTGCAGCTGTGACTCCTCACATCGTAACTGATCTTCCTCCGGAACTCGTCACAAACCGGCTGCGATAAATGCGGCGCTCTCCGACATCGCTTCAGCAAATGCACATGCACGTCGTCGCCCTCCTGCGTGATCTAGCATGCAGCGCAGCCATCCGCTAGCTCATCCAGCACATCCCGCACTTGCCGCCATTCCTCTTCTGCTTCGACCTGCGACATCTGCCATTCCCATACCCCTTCTCCGCACCTATCGCAGAGCGCCATGTCCATGTGTGAGCAGTCGGTTCCTTGCCTGTCCAGATATCTGCTCATCACCCCTCGCCGCCAGCCGTCCGCCTCGATGAACGCCGCCATCGCCGACTAGTCAATCGTCCGCTCAGTGTAACCTTTCCGCTGTGTCGCCCCATCTTCCACCAGGATGATCGAGTCCACCGCCTCCCCCGCTCGTCCAAGCACGCGGGTACCATGAACAGCAAGCTCTCTCCCCCTCCGGTCGGTGACACGACGACTAGCGGTGTCTGTCCAGCCAGTATTGCCTCCATTGCTAGCTCCCGATCTTTCGACCGGAATGACACGTCGTCCCGTCCGAGCGCTCTCTGCATTGCCGTCTTGACCTCCGCTGTGCCGACCCCTTTGTGCACTTCCTGATTTGCAGCAGCAGTTGCCTTCTCACAAGCCTTTGCGAGCTTCGGCGGTGCTAACCGTACGCAAAGCGCACCGGCATTTTCGCATGCACGTTTTTTGTCCCACCTTACCGGCTCGACGTCTTCCTTTCTCGTCCTTTGCTCCCCCCCTTCGTCGCTGCTCAAGCCGAGAGATCTGTGCCATGCCTCGCTCAGCGGTCGGAACGTTTCCATCGATCGGATGCTCAAATGCTTCACAATGTCGCTTGGTACCCCGTAGCGTTGCACACCCATCTTTTCGCCCCGCCCTGCATGCAGCTCCAGCGCATCCTCAAGCTCGACTTCCGCCTCCTCCATCTCCCCTGCCTCCTCCCGGGACCCGTGTGCGAATCTCTCGCCCACGAACACCCGTCCTATGCTGATCGCCGCGTGCCTGTAGTCGAGCGTCGTCATCCGTTCTCCAAGCCTGCTCGCTGTTTCCCGTGTGATGATCGACGTGAGCCGGTCCGTCTCCCACGGTCCGTTTGCATCTGCCCAGACGTGGTCGCTCCATCCCTTGCCTTGAAGCTGCACCATCAGATGCTCCCGAAACGGCCGCATGTATCCGCAATAAACGGCCATCAGCTGTCCCACCCTCCACGGCAAGAAGCGCGGGATGATCTTCGGCGTGTCGAACTGTGACTGCGATTTGTGATACCGAGTGATGACCACCACCCGTCCGTCGATGACGAAAATGTTACGATCCTGCAAGAAGCCGTTCCGATGCCGCACCGTTGTGATCTCCGTCCCCCGCGCCGGCTGACCGGCCGTCGTGTGTGCGCTGAACAACAGCAGCCCTACATATTTACTAAAACGCTTATCTTCACGTAGCTTCTTGTCATCACGTGCACGTTTCCCGCGACGGTGCTACCCTACTGCCTATCGTTTTACCACTCTAGTATATGCAACTGAAGTCGAATCGCTTTCAAATTTCAACGAGTGTGAGATTGCAACATCTGAAGTTATTATTACAATTCTTAAGAAAATGCGACCGTGGCGTATTGAATGCAGCGGCTGCAAAGTTTTTGTACACCCATTTTGTTGTTTTGATTTTCCTACTACAATGGGACCCCATTCTGCAGCGGGTGCAAGCGAGGACCCTGAATTTGTATGGGAATTGGCATCCCATTCCCAAATCCATATAGAGAGATCTATGTCTCTAGAAGCAGTATTATCCTCAAGGGGCAAACAAGTAGTGATCACACTTAACAGCCAGACTAAATATAATAAAGACTAAGGTGACATGCGCTCTTTGTCCCATTTGTTTCTGTGTACTTACGTCTACCTATACTTGCTCTACATATCTCTATCTATCTATCTATCTCTACATATCTCTATATATCCCTATATATCCTTATACATCCCGATATATCCCTATATCTCTCTCTATATCTCTTGACTGCCAGCTCTTCACCTAACCTGTAATAACTTCCGTTTCCTCAACTCCTTCAATCCTAATTCTCTACTTCTCCTTGACCCACCCCGCCCCTCCTACTAGGCTATAGCATATCTCCATCGCTATAACTCTATCCCCCTTTCCGAGATCAAGCTGGCGACAATGCCAGCCGCCCTGACCGCATTCGTCCCGTTGCTTCCTCCTACCCGTAACCGCTTGCCCATCCATCCTAGCAGGCCCGTCAACTCCTTCGTGCCTGCCTCTCTTTCCAACCTTTCTCGGATCTTCTGAACCCCCCACCCGGCTAGAACCACCGGCACTATCACGTCCTTCTCCGCACATTGCTTTCGCTGACCATACTGCTTGCACCAGTCTCCGGGCAGCGAGCACCGATAGCAGCAGCTGTTCGCCTCGTACCGCATCAACCGCCGTACCTCCCTATACCCCCCTCCGACGGCTTCTCGAAGCACCCTGCAGCCGTCCACTTCGTGCGATCGGTCTTCGACACCGTGTACCCAGCAAGCCGCGCATTCCTCTCCTATCTCAACAACTGCTCCCTCGATTCGCTCCCGCTCTAACCCTCGTTCACGCACCCTTTCTTGCCAGAGCTCTGACCCCTTCCCATACCTTTGTTGCTGCAGCTCAGCCTAGCCAGCTTCCGCATTCACCTCACCATGCGCTTCGTCCTCTTCCAGACCTTCCGACGTCGGCTGACATCTATCGCATCCTTCGCCTTTGCTCTCTCCGCATCGCCTACCTTGACCATCCATGAACAACCTCAGCTGCTCCCTACGACACTGCCGACTAATGAGAAACAACCTCATTGCCTCTTTCTTCGTATCTAGGCTCCTCGCATCCGCCAAACGTAGCCACCGCATCTCGCGTTTCCCCATCACGATCGTGCTCTGTACCCTCTCCCCGCCGCGTCCGGCTCGGCCGACTTCCTGTACGAAGTCGATGATGCCGTGCGGCCGACCTAGGTGCACAACGACGCGGATCCCCGGCACGTCGACTCCGGTCCCTAGTGCGCTAGTAGCCACCATCATCTTCTCCTTGCCGTCAACCGATGACGCCAATGAGCTGTCCTTCGACTCCAAAGTCGAGTGGTACGGTTAGCAACCCAACAGTCTCGCCAGCCGTTCGCATACCGAACGCTCGCCGCAGAAGACGACGGCTCTCTGGCCCGTCGGAAGCTTCTCTCGCGCCTGTTCCATCAGTTCGCAGACCCTCCTCTCCACCTGACGGTCGTCACATGTCTCCACTCGGTACGCCACGTTGCTCCTATCCGTCACTGCCCGGATGTACCGGAGGCCGTGTTCTTGCGCGCCCAGAAGCAGTGCCTCCGCCAGCTGCGCTTCCAGACAGGGCGGCAAAGTCCCAGTGAGAAGGACGAGTTGGCATGGGATGGCCCTGAGACGGTCCAAGTCGGGGAGTTGACGGCGGTACTCGGCCGATGTAAGAACAACGTGACACTCGTCGATCACGATCCGATCCAGCTTACCTCTCACTTGCAGGTCCGAGACAAACGTCAAGAAAGTGTCACTAACTGCAGCCTCGGCGATCATCAACACAACTTGAGCGGGCTGCTAGTGGTCGGTCGTCCAGTGCCTGCAGGTGATCCCGAGCTTTCTGCATCGTTTCTCGAGGTCTCCGACCAAGGCCAGAAAGGGAACCACCACTATCGTCACCCTAGCGCCAGGCAAGCTTGCCGGCAGTTGGAAGAGAAGACTCTTGCCTCCTCCGGGAGGTAGGACCACCACCAAAGGGCCGTCCCCGCGCCATATCGCGAGCAAGGCTTCCTTTTGCTCCTGACTGCGGAAGGTGGCCCCAGGTCCAAGCAGCCTTTCCAACGCAAGCTGCGGCTCCCCCTCTTCGTCTCTTGCGATGGAGACTCGCCGTTGTTTCGGCTCGGGGAGGTAGGCCGTCGGTGACAGACCGCGGCTCCTGCTCTTCCCCGACCACTGCTGTCGACTGTTGACCCGCAAGAACCGATGCCATCGATCGGTGACCTCGCGAAATGCGTTGATCGATCGGGCACTCAGGCTGCGGAGCATCGACGCGTCAACCCCGTACATCTGGTCGGCAGTACGGGAGCTGTGCGCGGCTCCCAGGTCATGAACGTCATCTTGCTCATCGTCCGTGTTTTCCATCAGCCCACGCACGTGCTCGCGGTCGACTGCGATGGCGATGTGGCGGTAGTCCTGGAAGGTGATGCGACAGGCCATACGTATCGACGTCTCCTGAGCCAGGGCTCTCGTCACCCTGGAGGTGTATCAAATCCCCTTTCCGTCCACCCACAGAAAGCTCTTGAGCGGACTCGACACGCTGTCCCGGTCGACAAGGGTGACAAAAGGCAGTACGTCGGCCAAATAAACCACCAACAACTGTCCAACGCGGCCAGGCAAGAACCGTGGTACAACCTTGTGCTGCCCCGTTATCGCTTGACATTTGTGGTAGGCCGTCACGAAAACCACTTGCCCGACTAGGACGAAGATGTTGCGCATGTTTCGAGCATCGTTGATGTGTCGGATCGTGAGAATCTCCGGCCCCCTTGCGGGCGCTCCGCCGCAGACGTGCATCAGGACAAACAAAAGATCTCTACCACTGGACACGAGGCTTCCCGCCAATATCCTTACCTGCGCCCAGCGCGTACGCCAGCAGGTTGTCGACGAAGTGAAATGGGGTGGGCCGACCATCAACAAGCCACCGATAGTGTATGCGGAAGAAGGCCTTGCAAGGGTCGACGATGTGCTCCCGCTTATCCGCCGGCAAAGCATGCTCGAACATCAGTAGCCGGGCGCAGTAGAGCAGAGCAGCCAGAATCTGACCATAGTCGCTGGGCAGTCGATAACAGCTTTTCTTGCCGTCTATCACTAGCACGGCGCAGAAATGGATGATGGTAGACTTGGAGTGAGCCCTGCTCTCACGTATCCAAAGTCAGACGCTGAGGCCGAAAGCACCTGTGTCAAGGGCAGCTTCATTATCGTCCTCAAGCTCGAAAATGCTCCACAGCTCTTGCAAAGACTCTTGCTCACGCGCCGAAAGCGCATGCCCGTGCCGGTCGTCCGCATTGTGGTACCGTGCAATATAAACCATAGACCCGTTATGGATATACACACCACGTTCGTTAAAGGGCCCGTTGCAATGTTGCAAACCAAGCAGTTCTGTGCTTCGAGGTCCTTGACCGCCAAGGACGTACATTACTGCCAATAAGCTCTCAAGCAGCACCTCCTTTCTCCTCAAATAACGGAATACTGCCTCTCGGTCCCATTGATTGTTGGAGAGGAGTCCATTCGCTCTATCCATACAAGCCCTTGTTGAGAGCTGCAAATAGGCGTTCGTCAAGCCGTTTTCAGGATGAAACACGAAAGAGAACCCCCGCCGGTTATTGCACAGCTCGTCTTTCAACTTTGTAAAATCGACCTGCGGAAGCCAGTCATACATCATTTTCTTGACCAATACTTCAGCTGAGGCAAGAAGGCGATGAGTGAACTCTTTGAATTGCGTAACGGTTACGAAGGTATCATGATAACGCATAGTTGTACCATCGTCACTCCAGTGAACCATGAATGAAGGTGGGTCGCTGCGACTGAGTGTTCGCCCGAAATCGCGAAGATCTTGGAATTCCGCGAGAGGTGTCAGGCAGCCTGAGATCATATATCTCAATCGGACTTGATCTAGCCGCTCTAGATGTCCTCCGCTTGGCCGTTGTTTGAGTCCTACGTGATTGTAGGATCTGTAAGGAAGGGCGTACTCAAGAAATATGAGCCGCAGCAGATAGATCAATCCGGATAAGCAGCTGGTATAATCTTTAGCCCTTTGAAAGGTTTGAGTGCACTCAGAGAAACCCAGGACGCCGCTAAAGTAAACAAGTAAACTTGATCGAGGCTGACCATCAGTGAATTCCTCGGTGGCGAATGTAACACTTAGACGGAAGACGAGCTCTGATAATCTATCATCTTCATCCCTCATCGAAATTGTTGCCTTGTTGCTACCACCCTTGATTTTCTCACGGTTATCAGTACGAATCTTGGTGGTGTCAGGGCGAAACCATTCGGGACCGTCCTTAGGACATTGGCGCTCTATGTCACAACCGTGATCGCTCTCACATTCGCTTTCAACCTCACTCTCGTCATCGCTACATTCGCTGCCTCCGTCTTCACTAACGTTGTCTTCACCGTTTTCTTCAAGACATGTCGGTCCACCCTCTTCTCTCTCTAGCTGATCCCAGCACTCATCATCCCACACCATTCGTAAGGCATCCAGCTGTCTCTCAGTAAGGCCACTCCCGAGCATGGCCTGTTGCGTGGCAGGTGTCATACGGTATATCCTGAATGCGAAAGCTATGAATCTCTTCCAATATCTTCGGTATTTTTGGCGGCTGGAATCTCGACCTAGAAAACCGAATGGTGCGCGATAGCATTGATTCGGAATTGTGCTTCGAAGCCAGCGAAGGATTGGCCGACCAGTCCGTCGCATTGTCTCCTCGCACCTATCAAACATGTGGTCGACTGCAGTCATAAGACGTCCGATCCTCTGCTCATCAAACCGAGGGCTGACAAGATCCACTTCTCCGTGCAGTCCTGTATGATAGTCGAGATCGTGAGAACGAAAATTTCCAATGTAGGTCAATCGCGATAGGATGTCCCTTCGAATGCCCTTATAAGTCTCAGCCCATTGAGTACGGTTCATCCACGGCGTTGTGCCTTCAAGACCTATATTTCCCGATCCTGAGCTCGCTGAGAATATCTTGCATGCCCCCTCAGCTGTACGGATCATTTCTTGTTGATGGATGATCTCAAGGTGCGTCGACGGAGGATCTAGTTCAGGGCAAGTGATTGAAGTGCCGCTGTTAACCTTCCAGTACTGATATGGAGGTCCATGAGCCCAGGACTGTAGACACAAATCATCATGAAGATCTTCGAAGTGTCGTCTACTTCGGTGGTTATGCGTTCGGGACAAATGACGACCAATACACTCCTCACTAGCGGTCAAGTAGTCGCACAGCTTGCAGGCGTACCCTCGCTTGGTCTTTAGGTTAGCGTGGGCGGGTGATCCATTGGGGCGAGGTGGTAGCCTAGAAGGATCTAGTAACCGCAAAGAATGTATATAAGACGTGATGCTAGTGCGCGCATCTTTGGGAACTTGGTGTTTCTCCCATAGATGCGATGTCACTTGACACCCCGAACACGACAGAGCGCAGCCGTAGACCACGCATATGAGTGCTCGATATTCTGGATCGACGACGAGGCCGAGATGTCTAAGGCGGTCAGACTCGTGCATGGTAGAAAGGACATGTAATTGGGTAGTCAGGAAACCTCTAGAAAATATGGAAAGATATAATGGTGAGGCAATGCTGAGCAACGCGACTGGTGGCGCGTGTGCACGGACTCTCATGGCTCAGGAATGGGAGGTCTGTGGGTGTGCACGGGCAAGTGCACGGACGAAATTTGTGGAATGGCAGGCATTCCAGGCAGGACTAGGAGCAGTAGGTCACCATCACGGTCGTGGTCACGGTCACGGTCACGGTCATCCTAGTGGCTGTAGCTATGGTTATTATCGCTATCTTTACTACCCTCTTTTACCTCTCTATTTACCTGTCCACTATCTTGCTTAATTACACTATTATATTTCCAACCCCACCACGGTTAGAAATACTAGCTATATAGTTTTATACAAAATTGGTATAGTAGCATTAATAGTAGTACTATAATAACATTTGTAGTAGTATTTATAGTAGTATTAGCGCAGCATATGTAATAGCATTTACAGCTAGTGGAGTAGCATTTGTAGTAGCATTCGTTATAGTAATTAGGCAGCATTTGTAGCAGCAATTGCGCAGCATTCATAGCAGCATTTGTAGCAGCATTTACTGCAGTATTGGCGCGATATTTGTAGCAGCGTATACGCAACATTTGTAGCAGCATTTGCAGCAGCATTTGTAGCAGCACTTGTAGTAGCTTTTGCGCAATATTGTAGCAGCATTTGCAGCGGCATTTATAGCAGCATTTGCGCAACATTCGTAGCATTTTTGGTAGCAGCAATTGCGTAGCATTCGCAACAGCATTCATAGCAGCATTTGCAGCAGCATTTGCGCGGTATTCGTAGCAGCATCTGTAGCAGCATTCGCAGCAGCATTCGCAGCAGCAATTACGCAGTATTCGCAGCAGTATTCGCAGCAGCATTTATAGCAGCAATTGCGCAGCATTCGTAGCAGCATTTGTTGCAGCATTAGCGCGACATCTGCAGCAGCTTTTGCGCAACTTTTGCAGCAGCACTTGTAGCAGCATTTACAGCCAGTGCAGCAGCATTTGCGCAGCATTGGTAGCCACTATGGTAGCAGTACTTATGCAGCATTTGCAGCAGCATTTATAGCAGCATTCGTGCAACATTTGCTGCAGCATTTGCGCAGCACTTGTGCAGCAGCATTTACAGCCAGTGCACCAGCGTTTGCGCACTATTTGCAGCCAGCCTAGGAGCACTCTGAGGAAGCCTTCGCCAGACCCGCCTATGCCGCCTCGTCGCACCCACGCATGGGCCACCCCTAGCCAAAATTGAGGAACATCAAAACCACGACACGCAAAATTTCGATCGGGTGTAGCACTCTACCCCACGGTCGCATTCTATTCAAAGTTGGTGAGCATTGAGATTAGCTATAGGATAGAAACTTGACGAAGTTTTATAAAAATGCATCGACAAAGTAAAATTGAATCGTAGTGGTGAAGATTTAATTGAATCGTAGTGTGCCAAGCCTTACCCGCCCCTACCAAATTAATTGAATCGTAACTACGATTCAATTTCTGCTACAGGTAGACCTCTGTATCAGTATCACTCATATGTTAGCAGGCCTGAACTATACAACCGGTACAAGCGCATATCGAGCGCGCGCTGCGTGTACCTTGTCCCAAAATGTTCCCAAAGCTGCTCGATAACTTCAGGACAGGGCAGGGATTCTCCGATCTTAAACTTGACAAGGAACGCGTCTAGGAGCTGTTATGGAA